>VSMD01112953.1:0-49878 GCA_008750895.1 Mirza zaza
CCTCCATCCTTATCCGTCATTCCCCAACAAATGGGGGTGGTTGGTCTCCCTAACCCTGAGTGTCAATGCCTGACTTCTTTGTTCCCAAGAGCTGTTTTCAAGTGCATTCAAGGTTTAAGTCCAGCTGAGCACTTGAGAGTGGAAGTGATGAGTTACCAGATCACCTAAGATTTACCATGCTGGAGCTTATTATCGAATCTTTATGCAGTTAAATTCCCATGGTTTATTTTAAATGGTAAAGTGTTCATGTTCCAAGGCAGTAAATGTGTCAGAGCCAAATACACACAGAAAGTAGCATGTTTGCCTGAGGCAGCTAAAATGAGATTCTGTAACTGTTAGTATGGGAAGCATACTTTTTAAATAGGGATCATTCTTTTTGTGCAGGCTTTGGTACAAATTGTAAAGAAATACATAAAGAATAACAATGTATATATTCTTTCTATTTGAAAAAAGAAAAAACATTACTCCCCCATGACTAGGCAAAGCTTACATTCTCAGTTGACTCCCCAGTGCTGGCACAATAGGCTCGGTGCTCCATCCACAGTCCTCCATTGAGCCACACATGGGCCCAAGGACAGAAATCTGGACCGGAGAATGCTGGGGTGAGGGCGTAGAGTGATGCTCACTGATTCACACAAAATCTAGACATGGCAGTATGCGTGGGGGCATAGGCCTCTGAAGGACACTAGGAAAGAAAGACTCCACCATCCATGAGTCATCACTTTGAGTTTATCATTACTATGTCCCTGGACATCTTTTTAAATGCATATACTCCCCATAGAGATACACATCTTTGTGTGAATGGGCTTATCATATCATGTTCCTCCCAACATGAGAAATAGAGCAGCATGAAAGCCCTGGATCTAAAAGAGGGAAATTGTAGGGAGGGAGGGGGAAGAGAGGTACAGGGTGATGTTAATGATAATAATTAATGATATTAAGGCAAAATGTATAGTTGAAAGACCTGGCAGAAGGAGATTGGGAGATACTATATCATTCAGGGTCCAATCAGGAAAATTTAAGAATTTTAAACAGAGAGAGCTTAATTCAGGGATGGAAGACCTAAGGAGCCAAACAGAATTCAGGGTGAAAACTCAGAAATGAGGAACTGCAGGAAGACACTACAACTTCTAGTCTGGAGAGGCAAAGGGAGAAGGTGAACACCTGGGCACCTGGAGTCACCTGACAGAAGCTGAATCAGGGTGGGCTTGTCTGGTGGGAGCTGAACCATGGAGGAGGCTCAGCCCTGGTGGCAGATATCAGCCACAGCAGAGATGGGGAGAGAGAGAACTGGCTCCACTCTCTCTCCTGCCTTCCAAACTTGTCAATGCCTCCCATTGGCCGGCCCCAGGCAGAGCCTGGGAGACAGATGCAGAGCTGCTGGTGGGCAAAAGTGGATCCGAGACCAAGCAAGCCCACGACTGGCAGACACCAGACACATAGCTGTTGCACTGCTTCATGACTTATTCGAGGGCCGACTGCCTTGCCAGCAGTGTGCTCTGAGCGCTGGAGTGTTCCAGCCCTAGACTTAAAAACAGACAACCTTACACTCCCAACTCTGTTTGCCCAAACTAGAAGTAAGTTTATGGTCTCTGTGATCCACATCATTAAGAGGTCAATTCAAGAAACATTTATTGAATTCCTACCAGTTATGGCGCTGATGATGGAAACAAATGTGAACAGGACCCAAGAGCCTCTGAGAGTTCTCCATCTGAGAGGAGAGGGCTCACACAGATGTTTATGAGGCAAGGCAAGACAAAACGCCAAGGCAAGTTTTACCTGGGACCACCAGAACAACAAGGTGACTGAGTTGGATGATTACCAAAAAGAAAAAGGTGCTAAATCTTAGTTCATAATTCTTAAGTGTTTCCCCAAGCTGGGGAGAGACGTAAGACTGAGAAATGGAGAGACTTGCTGAGATTGATGAAGTGAACTTTTTCTGCACCAGTCCTCACCCGAGTTCCCGGGTCAGATGCCATCTCTCACTGGAGAAGCCTGAGGGTCTGTTTCTGGTCTCACTTCTAGGCCTGTCTCATCTCCTGCCACCAGTTACTTCAGTTATTTAGCTCCAGAAACCCCAGACTTCTGGTTCATCTCAGTTTTTACTATGCTCAAAGGGTTTATTGAATAAATGAATGTTTTCAGTCCCTAGTTCTTTACTTGTATTGTTATTCTGTAAGAGTAACCTTCTTCCTTCACCTGGCAAATGCATGCTTTCTAATAGTTCCTTCTCTCTTATTCTGCCCTTCAACTGATGAGTGGATAAAGAAAATGTGGGGTGTGTGTGTGTGTACACCACACTTACACACATCATGGAGCACTAGTCAGCTATAAAAAGGAATGAAATAATGTATTTTTCAGCAACTTGGATGGAAGTGGAGACCATTATCCTAAGTGCAATATCTCAGGAATGGAAAAACAAAACCCTCATGTTCTCACGTATAAGTGGGAGCTAAACGAGCAATATATATGGCCATAAAGAGGTGTAAAGGACACTGGGAACTAAGAAGGGGGAGGGTTGAGGGATAAAAATCTACCTATCCAGTACAATGTACACCATTCTGGTGACAGGTACACTAAAAGCCCTGACTTCAGCATTCTACAATTCATCCATGTAACAAAAAATTTTTGTATCCCCTAAATCTATTGAAATAAAAAAAAAAGAAAGAAAAGACAAGGGAGTGGGGAGGAACACAGCAACCCTCAGCCCCTGGGAGGTGGGAGCACAAGCCCCAGTCAAGGACATCCCTGCCCAGCTGCTTCAACCACTGAGGTTCCCTCTCTCATTCTTTTGAAGTGAACACACTGAAGATTCCTGCTGTGCAAATGACACTGCCCAATTAAGTCACTTAGGCCTGCCCAGCATTTTCCTGCTGATTAAGCTTTCATCTGAAGAAGCCCAGGAGCCTGGTAGTGTCCCAGGTAACAATAGTGACAATAACAGAAAACAGACATAGCACTTGCTTACTATGTGCCAGGTGTTGGGCTATGCCATTTTATAATTATATTTTATAAGTTAACTAATTTTATCCTTACAGCAACCTTTTGATGTGCATTTTATTGTTATTACTCTTTTACAAGAAGAAACTAAGGTGCTGAGAGGTTGAGTAACTTGCCCAAAGATGCCTAGCTCATAAGTTGTAGAAACAGAATTTGAACTGTTAATCCAAATAAAAAAACAGAGAGACTCTCTAAAAGAAAATGATATTTGTTCGGGAATAGAGCATAGTGATGGGAATACATGTGTCATAGTAAACTATGTGTGTATTTGGGGAGGTAAGGGAGGATGAAGGTTTTTAAAGGAAAGACGAGGATTAGATGATTGTTTTGAGACAATCGTCCTTGGCTGTAAGGATCAATAATGAGGTGGCACCAGTCCAAGGCTGCACAAGCAGATGCTGGGCAGATGTCTTTACAGAAGTCCTTTTTCGGTAAGGTTGCAGTAACCTTTGCGAAAGGTTGTAGTTTTTGCAGCGTCTTTTGTGATAGGTTTTGTTATCAGGCATTTATGCAGGAGAACTCTCCCTTCATAACCTTTCCTGGCTCTATTTTTCAGGGTTGATGTTGACAAAAGTGACTCTATTTTGATTCTGACAATTTTCACAGAACCCAAGCAGTCTGGCTCTAGAATTGATGCTTTTAAGCACTATCTGGGACTTGTCCACATTTCCAAAGGGGACATTTCTCCTGTCCCCATATTGTCAAATGAGGATTATCTAGTCTCGTTCTAATAGTTTCTTCTCTTTATGAATAACAAAAACCACTCTAGGTTCTTTAAGCAGAATAGGAATTTAATAAATGAGTTCAAAGAATCCCAGTGAGGATGAGAGACTGGGGCTTTGAGGTTTGGGGCACAGAGCCAGGAACTTCCCAGGACTGCCTGGAAGCTTCTGCCCCCTTTTGGAGCTGGCATCCACGGGATACCACCGCTGCCCTGCCGCTCTGCCCCTGGCAGCTCAGAGTCTCTTGGTCACTCTCCACCACTCTTAGCAGGTACTTCCTCATGATTTTCTCCCCAAACTGAAGTCATTGGCAGGTATGGTCTAAAAGCAGAGCCTAGAACCTGCCAATGCTGCTGAGGAAGCAGGTACCTGAGTTCTGGTTTCTACTTTGGGGAGGAAGTACTCATACCAGGGCCTCTCCTCAATGTAAAAGGATTTACAAACTATACTGGGCACAAGAATACTCACACCAGCATTATTCGTGCTGTCCTTGAATTGGAAACAAGCCAAATGCCCATCAACATTAGAACAGATATTTCAATCAATTGTGGTATATTCAGACAATGGAATGATATACAGCAATGTAATGAATGAAGTACAACTACAGGAAACAGCATGGACGAATGTCACAAATGTGTAAAATTAAAGAACAGGCAAAACTAAAGTGTGATGATTGAAATCAGCATAGTGCTTACCCTTAGGGAATTACTAAATCGGATGGCATGTGAAAGAGTCTTTTAGACTGCTGGAGATTTTCTAAATAGGGCCGTGGGTGCTGGTTACACAGTTGTTTTCACTGTATACCAATTGTATACAGTGAAATATTGTATACTGTATACAGTGAGCTATAAGTTTACTTATGCATGTTATATTTTGATTATAAAGTTTACTTATATAGAGGTGCTGGGCAGCTACATAAATGATAAATATAACCAACTGTCTGTTGCTATCCTCTCTGTTAAGTGATTGAGAAAATTAATTATTTTGTTCACATCCATCTCCTGGTCAAATCCTTCAGTAGTTCTTGGTAGACTGGCAGATAATATTATATGTAAGCTCTTTAAACTGCCTTGCAAGAATCTTTCTGATCCAGCCTCAACCCTGCTGCTCTGGCCTGGGCTGCACTCACCTACCCTGACCCCTGGGGTTGGCTCTACTCTCACCTGGAGAGGCCCACACCCGAGAACTCTGGAAAGCCCAATCTTTTCTGTAAGGCCAACTAAACCCTACCTCCTCCCTTGGGCCTCCTCTCCCTGCACCTGAGGATAAGTAAGGTTATCCTCAACTATCCTCCCCCAACCCACCCCAGCCCCTGCCAACTCCTGTTGCAATTAGGATACATAAGATGTACTTGACAACCCCTTTTGTGTTTCAAGTAACAGCTCTTGAAATATGACTTAACTTTTTTGTGTTTAATCACATCCATGCATTTGCATTTTGTCTCACCAGCCAGATTGTGCACTTTTGGAAGACTGATTGTAGCCGACTAACCTATGTTCCCTGCAGAGTGTTGTACAGGGCTTGGTGCAAGGAGACAGTCTTTGGTAACTTTTAGACACATAGATTCAAGCAGAAGGTTCATGTCTGAGGCTTCACTTCTGCCCCTTGCTAGCTGTAACTCATGGGAGTTACTCAGGAATATAGAACTTCCCTGAATGGGTAATGATAATTAGATACCCTTGCTAAGTCCACCATGCATGTTAGAGATAGTTAATATTTTTTTTGTTTTTGTTTTTAACTCTAGAGCACCTTTTAAAGTTTGCCAGGAACCATGGGTCTCAGACCATAAAGAAGATGAACTTGGCCAGGCGCGGTGGCTCACGCCTGTAATCCTAGCTCTCTGGGAGGCCGAGGTGGGCGGATCGTTTGAGCTCAGGAGTTCGAGACCAGACTGAGCAAGAGCGAGACCCCATCTCTACTATAAATACAAAGAAATTAATTGGCCAACTAATATATATAGAAAAAATGAGCCGGGCATGGTGGCACATGCCTGTAGTCCCAGCTACTTGGGAGGCTGAGGCAGCAGGATTGCTTGAGCCCAGGAGTTTGAGGTTGCTGTGAGCTAGGCTGACGCCACGGCACTCACTCTAGCCTGGGCAATAAAGTGAGACTCTGTCTCAAAAAAAAAAAAAAAAAAAAAGAAGATGAACTTGATTTTGGACAAATAAGAAAAGGAGCTTTGCTAGGGGAAGGTTCCAGGGAGAAGAAATGGCCTAAATGAGTCCATGTTCTCACATCTCCAGGCCCCGAATTGAGCAATATTATAAATCTGACCCTGTCACACACCTTTCAGAATTTATGTGGGAATTTATTTTCCCAAATAAAATTAGAAATGGTAGGGTTTAGCTTATTTTAGGTTTTAATTTTTACCAGCCTTAGCTGTGGTCCTTCCACACTGGGATGAAAATTAAAAGGCTCTCTCAGCAGAGGAGAAATGCCAACATTGAAGACATGTAAAAAAAATGATCGATGGGCATAATCCTGTTGTTAGCAGAGACTAGAGTATATTTCATTTGAACCAGAGATCCAAAACTCGAATGAGCTCTGGAATGTCAGGTTAGCAGGCAGATGGAGAGTAAGAGGACAGGAGAAATGAAATCCTTAAGATATGTCTTTTTTATTCAGGTAGCAATTTATGAGTTTTGGGCCTCTCTAAAAAGTTTGTATGTATTGATATTGAATTGCATGCCATTTTCACTTCTTTGGGCTGGGGTAATATTTGCAATAAAGAGATTGCAAAGATTTTAGGAATCTCATGGTCTGCTGTAAGATCCATGATGGTGCCTGGCTGTTGTGGTAATGATTGGTAGAAAGTTAGCTAAAGTGTGGCCATGTTTTGTTTTTTGCAGAGCCTGAATGTGAGTGTTCTCTAGATGTGTCAATTTCTATGCCTGAGCTCAAGTGTCACCGTCTGTGTAGTGGAAATGAAGTGCATTTTCGGCATCCAAGGGAATGTGCCAACAATTAGGCAAAGAACGTTCTGAGGGAAGAGGCCCTGAACAGAACCCCTCTGGTTTTGACCCCAGCACTTTCTCCCAACTCAGCACTCTATGGATATTTGGGTTCATTTCCAGGATCTCTGGGCTTATTAAAATAGTTCTCAGCCAGGCACTGTGGGCTGTGCCTGTAGTTCCAGATACTCAGGAGGCTGAGGTGGGAGGATCTCTTGAGCCCAGGGGTTCAAGGGTGTAGTGTGCAATGATCATGCTTGTCAACAGCCTCTGTACTCCAGCCTGGGCAGCATAGTGAGATTCCCTCTCACCAAAAAAAGATCTTAAAAAAATAAAAATAAATACCAATACTACAGGGTAGTCCTATTAGTTAATTAGGCACCAAATCAGCTGCCAACCAGATAATTAAAATTCCTAACCTCATCTTTGTTCATTTGAGTGGGACCCCTAAAGATAGTGTTCCTGATATGTTACTCAGAAAAGGCAAGGTATGAAACTTCCATGGGGATGTGGGGTAGAATTGTTCTAGAGATGCACCTGTGGAAGACAAGTCTATATGAGACACCTCAGTAAGGATTTGGGAAGCAAAATGGAGAAGCTGCCCAACTAATGTTATCTGAGCAAAATCAAGCCACAGTGGAGCTGCCTAGAGATGAAAAGATAGCACATGTGGAGCAGTATGGTTTTATATAAATGCTGGAGGTAGTCATGGTACCGGTATGCATAATATCAATCTCAGACCCTGAAGTCAAACAGACAGGGTTCAAATTCTGGTTCTGCTGCTCATTTGGCCAACTCTGTAAGCTGGCACCTCAAAACCCAATGGAAATGTGTCCATTGATTTCCACATCTGTAAGGAATAATGATGATGACACCCACCCCATAGGGTTGTTGTAAAGATTAATGCATATAAATTTTTAGCACAGTGCTGGGCATGTAGTATATATTCATTAGTTAACTATCATTATTCTACCCACAATCCCTGATCCTAGCCAATATGCCAAGAAATTCAGCAGAAGTTTCAATCATTTCTTAACAAGCTCATTCCTTTGATCAATCTTTAGCTACTGCTACCCTCATTCTATTATTTCTCACCAAGTTAATGGTAACGGATAATAAAGCATTTCCTGTGGGATAGAGTCATTCAAATTTCCTATGCCGGGGACAAGCTCAATTTCCTGGAAAGGACCATCTGGCATTGCCCCAGGCTGTCCTTTGGAGCCAGGAACATTGCCTGGCAGTTAACATCTAGACTATGTTTCATTTTTTCTTGTAGGATTCAATAGTCATATTTTGTTCAAATTACAGTTCTACTCTCCTTCAGTGGTAACATCAAATGTGAAAATTAGGCTTGAAATGAACATTCCTTTTATAAAATTGTGGTCTCTATGTAGCACTAATCTCTAGGTCTTGACCCAGTCCATAAATTCTGTAATGTTTTATTAAGAAAGCAATGAGAACCAGAGAGATTAGAAAGGAAACTTCAGAAATCAATATGCCCTGAACTGCTAAAAGAAATAACTTAAGAAGACTCAAGCCTTAGTGTTATTATGCTGAGTCACATATACATTTTCATTTACTTTTATTTGCCTTTGTTTGCATAAGTTGTGTGAAGTTAACTGTCAATGAGTTTATTTATATGACTCTTACGGTGGTGTAGATGCTGGTATCTACTGCTGTGATCATTATTTATGACAAAATTAGCTCTTGTTGGTAAACCTAGCAGGTTTTCACTCACAGAGTACATCTATGTTTATGTTATTTTAATCTCAAATGCAATTTGGCAAGCACTGTAATTGTGGAAGAGAACAAGGAAGTTGGATTATATATTGCCTTTATGGAAAGCAAAATACCCTGGGGATACTTTAAACTTTATTTTTTAATAGCATCTGAGGAAAACTGAGAAGTTGCCTGCTTGGTTGGAATGTATGTGTCCCCTCTAAAATTCATGTGTTAGAACTTAAACTCCAAGGTGATGGTATTAGAAAGTAGGGCCTTTGGGATGTGATTAGGTCATGAGGGCTCTACTCTTGTGAATAAAAGTAATACCCTTATAAAACTGCTAGAGGGAACAGCTTGGCCCTTTTTTTGGCCTTCCATTCCTTCCACCACATAGTGTTCATTGCCTCCGGAGGATGCAACAAACACGCACCATATTGGAAACAGAGAGCAGCCCTCACCAGACACCAAATCTGCCAGCACCTTGATCTTTCTCAGCCTCCAGAACTGTGATAAATACATTTCTATTGTTTATATTATACATTGCCCACTCTCAGGTATTTTGTTTTTTTTTTTTTTTTTTTTTTTTGAGACAGAGTCTCGCTATGTTGCCCAGGCTAGAGTGAGTGCCATGGTGTCAGCCTAGCTCACAGTAACCTCAAACTCCGAGGCTCAAGCGATCCTCCTGCCTCAGCCTCCCAAGTAGCTGGGACTACAGGCATGTGCCACCATGCCCGGCTCATTTTTTCTATATATATTAGTTGGCCAATTAATTTCTTTCTATTTATAGTAGAGGCGGGGTCTCGCTCTTGCTCAGGCTGGTTTTGAACTCCTGACCTCGAGCAATCCGCCCGCCTCGGCCTCCCAGAGTGCTAGGATTACAGGCGTGAGCCACCGCGCCCGGCCCACTCTCAGGTATTTTGTTATAGCAGAAGGAACAGACTAAGACATACACTAACTCTGATAATTACTTTTCCCTTTGACTCTGATGATACTATTTTGTGGACTTAATGAGTTGAATTTTAACTCTTGATCTCCTGCTTTTATTTCCTGTGTTGTTACTATAGCTTCTCAGGTTATTGCAGGCATAACCTTGAATGATCACATGAACTTTGAAAATACACTCACTTGTCTTAGTGGTGAGGAATATGCTTTAAGAATAAAAATTAATACTGAAATTGCTTTGAAGTTAAGATGAAGGAAAACTATATCCATGCAGGGTCACGTGATGTGGGCTGCAGCATGTTTAGAAATGGAATATTTGTGATTAGTATTGGCACAGTTGAATAGATGTTGACACATTGGGAAATTTTAGATTTCCAATCATTGAGACCCCCTGGGAACATTATTACTAATTTTGCTTATGACATAGTATCCCTTGAGCATCATCCATTCTAAATTGTTACAATGGTCAAGAAAAAAAAAACCTCCTATTTTTAAAAGTCCTTTATCAAAGGAACTTTTCTGGTCACCTTTGGCCTGGACCATAGGAAGCAACTAGACCTACCCTGGGCCAAATGCAGCTCCATCTCTGGCACCATTCTAAGCCTATTGTAAAGATCTGTGACCACTGAGGCCTGGATCATAGGAATATTCCCATCAGGCAACTGGTGGGGCCCTGCTTGGACAATGGAATAATGTAATAACACTTCCCTGTATTTTTAGCAGGCTTTTATTTCAAAAATATCAAAATGTGACCATATGTCATCTTGCAGGAATGACATTTAGGAAGTAATTTAGGCCATGGTTCTCAAAACATTGGTTTATAAAAAGTTTCATTGGTCTTCTATGAAATGAGAAAAATAAGGATGATATAGTAAGTTTATAATACAATTGGATCTATTAAAATTTAAAAGGCCCTCCTTTAGCCTGAATTTTTTGCCTTTCTTATTTTAGGCATTAAAATATTATTTTTATATTAAATGATAGTGGTTGTAGAGAGTAAGATTTTAAAAAAATATTCCTAGTAAAATAAAGAATTGACAATCTAATCCAAGTTCTGCTCTACTTTCCAGCTCCCATTTAAAAAAAAAACACACACACACAACTTGGATCCATTGATCTGTTCTTTTTGCAAGCTACAGTGTTCAAGTGAGTTGGGGTGTGCTGTCTTCTCCTGCATTTAAGAATCTTGCATGTGCAGGAATCCCCAGAACTGTGAGAAATAAACCTCTCTTGTTTATAAATCACCCAGTCTCAGGTATTTGTTATAGCAGCAGGAAAAGACTGAGACATGCCCCAAATCCTCCTTGACTATGGTTTGATTTCCTGACAGCGTTTGGCACTCTGAATGCAGTAGGTGTCCAATAAACACTTGTTTCATTGACTGTGAAACAACCTCCATTTATACTGGAACCATCTTCAGAGAAATAGAATGCAGCCTATATTTTATGGTAATACAGTATTCTGAGAGTTGGTTACAACAGTGAAAGACAGTGGAAAGGGATGCGGAGCAGCAGGCCTGGGTGGATTCCTGATTCCATCCCTTTCCCATGATCCTCCTAAGTTTTGGTACTGTGGTTTCTTTGCCGATGAAATATAGAAGAAAATATGTGCTTTGCTTCCCCGTGGACTTGGTTGTGAGGATCAGATATGTGTGCAGTGGCCTGTTCTTTGTCTACCTAGCACTCTATTTTGTTCCTCAGCATCTGTCCCATCGTGTGATTCTAGGGCAGCCTCCCAGCCATAATTCTGGGTCATAAAGATGGGTGTGGGGCCAGCAGCTACTTTCTCCTCTGCATAGTGGAAGCCTGAATGTAGGTGAAGCCTGAGTGAGTCAGCCGAGCCAAGATGAGACCATGGCTAGTACATATTAAGCCCTCACTGTGCACTAAATATTGGCCTGAGCACTTCTGCTCAAGAACCTTGGAGGTGGGCGCTGTTACTGTCATTCTCATATACCCAAGAGGAGCCCACAGTCTCAGCTACCATATCACAATTGCCTTTCAAGGTGGAGGGACAGGAGGCAGGCAAGTCCTAACAAAGCCCCCGTAGGTCCACTCTTGTCCTTCTCAGTTACACAAGCCAAACAAGTCCCACTTTTGAAGGCAAGTTGTTACCCACAAGTCAGCTCTCACGACTGCAGAGGTCAGAACTGTAAGGAGTGCAAGGAATATAAGCTCCATCCTCTTAAGATGAGGAAACAGGTCCCATGATGTACACAAACCCACATGTTCCTGACATTGCTTGGCCTCATACCCCACTCCTGCCTCTCACAAAGCTTCTGTACATCTTACCACCCCCACCCCCCCCACCCCCCGCCACGGACCTCAGGACTCCTGCTCTCTCTCCTGCCATCACTCTCTTGTTTGAATTCTACCCATCCGATTCCATCCCTTCTGGGAAGCCTTTGCTCATCCCACCAGCCCTCCACAGTTCTCTCTCTTTCCTCTGGGTCACCACAGCAGTGTCTATACCAATCAACTGTATTCACAGAACACCTACTGGGATCTTCAGTGTTGACATTTAATTCTGACCTCTATTTAATTCATGTACCTGATCCTTGATGCCCATCTTGACTAAGTTTCTTGAAGGATAGGACATTTTCTTTATTTCTGTTTTATAGTTCTCAAAGCAGCTATCACCAGTATCTGACATACAATTAATGTGTGTGGGTTGACCCTTACTTTACTGTTATTCTCTCTCACACTATTCCTGTCATTTCTTCCCAAGAAGGTCAGTAGCCTCCTCCCCTTATCACCTCTGGCAGAGAGGCCCAAGCACCCTCCCCAAGCCCAACCCAGCCTGGGGTCTGGTGATGCTCAGATGTTCAAACCTCAGTCAGGAATGGAAAAAAACAAGGCATGGGACAGCCCCATAACAGAGAAGCAGCCGTTAGGGGACTTGGTGTTCCCGCTGTGTGACCTGGACGGATGCATAACCTAGATGTGTCACTGTGAATCTTTGTTGTACGAAAGGCTCCGCTAGCATCAAAGTCACATCTTACCTTCTTTTCAGCAGCTGTCACAAGCTTCTTGAGAAAAAATATGTTGTCTAGGAAAACTGAAGGCTGTGATCAGTTGGAAACATTAAATATAGGAAAAAGTAGTGTCCGGAATCCAAAATGTCAGAAGAAATTCTATATTAGGCCATAAAAGTTAATGAACAAAATATTTGGTATTTTGTGATCAGAATAAAATAGCTCCATTTTTTTTTTGGTATTTACTATGACAAGCACCCTACAAGTGCTTTAAACCTCATAACAAAGTAAGGATTGTTTCATGTTATAGACTAGGAAACTGACACTGGTAGAGGCTGGGTGACTGGCCCAGGATAACACAAATGGAGCGGGAAAGAGGTCATGTGGACTTTTAGCAGAGACCCGAAATATTGTTTCATACCTAATTTTTAAAAGAACAGCAACTAAATCAGGTCATCAGTGATATATGTATGTTTACACCATTATATCTTACGTAAACTTGTCTTAATGCAAGCCACAGCGAAGATTCTTCCATTGATAAAGTTTCAATTATTCCAAAATGGAAACATCATAATTTATCTAATTATAAAAGTAGATGTTCACTATACCACAATTAAAAAACACCAAAAAAGTAGATGTTCACTATGAAAATGTTAAAAAATAGATAGTATCCCAAATATAATAAACAATAAAAATGACTAGTAATCTTCTAAGAACGACTGATTTATAATTTAGGATTCTCTAAAAAATGTAATTCCCCTGCATTGGTATAGCTCTACAGTGACCCCTCAGAGATGTTAACGCTGAATGGCAGGCTTCTCTTTTGCACAGTTTATCACTATATTATTTTAGTTTCATTGATCTTTGAGGGGAGAGGAGTTAAAGTCAAAGTACTGGGAAATTCACACAAATCTATTGCAATCATCAGTCTAAACTGCTTTGTGCACCTAAGCTGACAGCTTCTCCCTTTGT
The DNA here is from genome assembly GCA_008750895.1 of Mirza zaza. Classification (NCBI taxonomy): domain Eukaryota; kingdom Metazoa; phylum Chordata; class Mammalia; order Primates; family Cheirogaleidae; genus Mirza; species Mirza zaza. The sequence continues at coordinate 13,284 of VSMD01112953.1, forward strand.
ACCCAGAACACTTAGTGTTCAAAACAATATCATTGTGTCGATCAGGTAACCAAAAAAAGTGGGACACTTCAGGGCAAAAAAGACGACTCTAAATGTCAGTACAAGGTGGAAAATGCTGTCTTTTGAAACCCAGTGAAATTGTCCTGTTTTCCAGGTAAACACAGGTTTTATTTCTTATATAGATAGCAGATTTACTGTTGAATGTTGGGCGTCTAAGAAACAAATAAAAGAAGGTCAAGCATATGTGATTTCTACTTATGCTACTAGCTGATTGCTCCTATAATCCAAACATATAGTAGTCGCCTCTTATCCATGGGGGTTACATTCCAAGACCCCAGTGGATGCCTGAAATGCAGATAGAACCAAACCCTATATATATATACCATTTTTCTATATATACATAACTATGGTAAGTTTAATTTATAAGTTTTAAATTAGGCACAGTAAGAGCCTAACAATAATTAATAAAATAGAACAATTATAATAACATACTATAATACAAGCTATGTAAATGTGGTCTCTCTCTCTCTCACACTCTCTCTTTCAAAATAGCTTATTGTGCTGTGCTCTAGGTAACTAAAACTGTGGAATGTGAAACAGCAGAGAAGGGGAGACTACTGTATTACTTATATTTTTTTAAAAGGCATGTTTTACCTCTCATAATATATTGTACTAAGGAAATTCCTACATAACATGAATTAGGAGACAATCTTTATAATTTAAAAGAATACAATCATCTAGGCACTGAAAAAAGGACATACACCAGAATTACAATCTTAAAGAAATTGAAAGAGGCATTTAGAGTTATTTTGCCTGGATTGAGAAGGTTAAAGGGTGACAAAAACTGCCTTTGAGATGTAAAGGGATATTATGAGAGATTGTGGTAAACCTATCATACTTACCAATTGCAAACCATTGTTACTTAATTGCAATTCATTATGTCTCTAAACTTGAATATATAACTGAAAAAGGAATATAACCCAATTAAGTCAATAATGGATACCTTATCCAATGGTTTCCATCAAAGTGATTCAGTTTATTTTAGCTTAAGGAGCCCACTATGAATCACCTCCTTAGCACAAACTATTGAGTATGATCTGAGGTACCCACCATGAATAAGAAAAACTTTCCTATCACTTGAGAAATTCCAAGGGTTTAGAGGTTACCTCTAAGAAAATAGGGACAAAGGCCAGCCAAATTTTTTATTACACAAAATTATATACCTAATAAGGGTCTAGAGTCTAGAATTATAAAGAACACTTACAACTTAACAATAAAAAGACTACTCAATTAAAAAGTGGGCAAGGGATTTGAATAGACATTTTTCAAAAGAAGTTATACAAATGGCCAATGAGTACATGAAAAGATACTCAGCATCATTAGTTATTAGAAAATGCCAACCAAAAGTACAGTAAGATACTACTTCACACCATTATGATGGTTATAATAATTTTCTTAAAAATAACAAGTATTTGCAAGGATGTGGATTGGAACCCTCATGCAACACTGGTGGGAATGTAAAATGATGCAGCCACTTCTCTGAAGTATCTGTTCTGATTTTTATGCAAATTTTCTTCTATGGTTCATGCTTTGATATCATATCTAAAAATTCTTGGGTTAGGCCAGGTATGGTGCCTCATGCCTATAATTCTAGCACTTTGGGAGGACTGCTTAAGGGCAGGAGTTTGAGACCAGCCTGAGCAAGAGAGCAAGACCCTGACTCTACAAAAAAATAGAAAAATTAGGTATGATGGTGCCCATACCTGTAGTCCCATCTACTTGGGAAGCTGAGGAGGAGGATCGCTTGAGCCCAGCAGTTGGAGGTTGCAGTGAGCTATGATGATGCCACTGCATTCTAGCTGGGGTGACAGAGCAAGACCTGGTCTCCAGAAAAACAAAAAACCCCCAAAAAACCAAAACTCTTGGCCTAACCCAAGGTCATAAGGACTTTCTGCTGTTTTCTTTTAAAAATTTTATAGCTTAATGTTTTACATTTAGGTCTACGGTCCACTTTGGATCAATTTTTATTTAAGGTTTGAGTGAGGTATATGTTTTTGGCTAATGGATTTTTGGCAAATGGATGTCCAATTTTTATAGCACCAATTGTTGAAAATACTATCTTTTCCCTATTAAATTGCCTTTGCATCTTTGTCTAAAATGAATTGACTTCATTTGTGTGGCATCTATTTCTGGACTTTCTGTCTTGATTAGTTTTATAGCAAGTCTTAAAATAGATCAGAATTTTTCAGTTTTGTTCTTCTTTCTCAAATTTGTTTTAGCTATTCTAGTTCCTTGGCCTTTTCATGTAAATTTTAGAATCAGTCTGTCATATCTACAAAAATATCTGGTATGACTTTGATTGGGATTGTATTGAATCTATAGATTAAGTTGGGGAGCAATGATGTCTTAATAAAATTGAGTTTTTCCATACATAAGCACAGTATCTCTTCATTTATTTAAGTATCCTTGATTTCTTTCATCAATGTTTGGTAGTTTCACTATAAATATCCTGCACATATTTTGTTAGATGTGTACCTAAGTATTTCATTTTTAGGGTATTGTAAATGGTACTGTCCTTTAATTTGGCTTAAAATTTTTTGTACAAAAAATTGAATTAAATTATATGTAATTGAATTTTTGTATATTGACCTTGTATCCTACAATTTACAAAACTAACTTAATTTGTGCTAGGGCTTTTTTTTGTAGATTTCTTTGGATTTTTTATATAGACAACCATGTAATCTGTATTTAATTTCTTCCTTTCCAATTTATATGCATTTTCTTTTTCTTGAATTATTGCATTGACTAAGATTTCCAGTAATATATTGTATAGATGTGGTGAGAGCAGACTTACTTGCCTTGTTCTTGATCTTAAGGCAAAAGCATTCAGTCTTTCACAATTAAGAACATTGGCTGTAGGTTTTTTAGATACCCTTTATCATTTTTAGGAAGTTCTTTTCTAATCTTAGTTGCTGAAAGTTTTTATCATGAATGGATATTAACTTTTGGCAAATGCTTTTTTGGCACCTACTGAGATAGTCATATGGTTTTTTTTCTTTAGTTTGTTAATAGGGCCAATTATATTGTTTGTTTTCAAATGTTAAATCTGCCTTTTATGTCTGCAACAAACTCCTCTTAGTCATGACATTATTCTTTTATTTATTGCTGGATTTGTTTTGCTAGTATTTTGTTGAGAATTTCTGTGTCTAAAGGGTATTGTTTATTGAATATTGACTGTATGTTCAGAAGCTGTACTGAAACTTCAATTCATTTTTGACTGCAGTACAGGAATGCAAAGGCAACATGACCAATCTCTCATTCTATCTGTATTTTCCAAACCTCCACCAGGGAGATCTGTGCTTCAGAAGGAATCAGGTAAACCTCACACTTTGGTCTTCATTTATTTCCTTGAATACATTATCCACCAGTTAGAATCTGAGGAATAGAGGAGACAGTTGATTGGTAGCTCAGACCTCCAACAGGCCTGGTACTATAAGATGGAGCATGCTGTGCTTTCTGCTATACATTCTCCATGACTACTTTATCCTTTTTCAAGACTTTTTCAGGTCAGATGCCACCTGTGCTAGATGACTTCCCTGAATTTCTCCCGTTCCCACCTCCAATTTTGATTTAAGTGCATCTCCCATATGTTCCTCCTATACTTATATATATCTCTGTACAATGCATATAATAGATGGCATCTATTACATGGTGTTCTTATAACATGTAGACAATATAGTGTTGTAATTAAAAGTATGGATGCTACAGTCAGAATGTCTGGGTTTAAATTCTGGCTTTATTTCTTACAAGCTATGTAACTTAAAGAAATTTTCTTAAATTCTATGTGCCTCAGCTTTCTCCTAAGGATAATAATGCCTCTTTCATATGGTTGTTGAGACAATTAAGTAATTTATGTATAGTAGTTAGATTTATGTGCTTGGGGCCAGGCGCGGTGGCTCACACCTGTAATCCTAGCACTCTGGGAGGCCGAGGCAGGAGGATTGCTTGAGCTCAGGAGTTCAAGACCAGCCTGAGCAAGAGCAAGACCTCATCTCTACTATAAATAGAAGGAGATTAGGCAAACAACTAAAAATAGAAAAAATTAGCCAGGCACAGTGGCGTGTGCCTGTAGTCCGAGCTACCTGGGATGCTGAGGCAGAAGGATCACTTGAGCCCAGGAATTTGAGGTTGCTGTGAGCTAGGCTGATGCCACGGCACTTTAGCCCAGGCAAGAGAGTGAGACTCTGTCAAAAAAAAAAAAAAAAAAACAAGAAAAAAAAGAATTATGTGCTTGGCATTTGGTAATTGATCAATAAATATTAGGTATTATTATTTTAAATTTCTATTTATCCAAAGGATAGTAAGGTTCTTGAGGGCAGAGGGCTTTATCTTATTCCTTTGTCATTATTTAGCACTAGTAAGTAGTATAAATGTTTTGTTGTATTTGTATATAGGCAGAACCAAGATGGCCTTGTCTCATGGGTAGAATAAAAAAATATACTTTAATCTATCACCAAATACTAAGGGTTCCTTTTGCTTCTCTCCAGAGTCTACGCAGTAACCGCCTTTGGGACTATCCATGGTGCTGACCTTTGGCTAACTGGCTTAAGTAGCCAGAGCCTGCCTGACCAACAATTTGGGCCACATCCTCTACTGACTTAGTATCTCTGTCTCTGCTATCCCCCCAGTGTAACAAAGCATATTGTTACCTCATCGTGGCTGAAGACTAAGGTGTTTTTAGTTAGCCTCCCTACCTGACTTCCTAAATAAGCCAGTGGACTCTTGCTTAAATCCTACCCTGTTCAACTTGCTTCTCATGACACTGATCACAAAAGTAGTTAACTCTCTTCTCCATTCTTTCTTCTTCCTCTCTTTCTCTAATGCTTTTTTCTCTGTGGTTTCTCCCCACTACTTTGTTGCTCTTGGGATTTTATCCTACCTTTTCTTCCTTTTCTCCTTCCCCAACTTTGATCCCATTTGATGTCCACTACATTACTGTTGACTCTCCCTCAAAAAAATCCTTGACAATTAGGCATATTTTATCTAAATGCAGAGAGACAGGAAGTGGAGGAGGCCTTCCATGGGATAAGAACAAGAGGCAGGCAGGCAGGCTTTCCAGAGGAAGGGAGCTGTATATTGGGCCTCTAATATTTATCTGTTTAAAATATGTTCATAGATTTCCTTAAGACAGAGCTGAGGATAGGTGGGTTATGGGGGTTATGTATAGTGACAGGGATCTGACTAGGGCTTAAAGCCCAGATGGGAAATGTCCCAAGGATGAACTTTGGTTACACCACTGGCTTGTGTGAGGCCAGACCTGGCTATAGAGTCAGTTTCTGTTCCACATAAACTCTGCTAGAAGGAAGACATCTCTGTCTCTGCTAAGAAGAAAGGGAAAGGGAAAGGGAAAGTTCTGCAGGTTATTTCCCCCCCTCCATGGACTGACTTAAAAGAAATTCAGCTACATCCATATATAGATAAATATTATCACCATCTTTGAGTAGGAAGACCAGGGACACTTAACATATGCAGCTTCTAATACTGCTATAGCAAAGTGCAACCAACACATTTGGTCTAGTGAAGGACCTGAATGAACCATGTTTAGATAGGACAGTCTTGGAGCTCCTCTGACAATCACTGGTGGCAGTCCACTGAGCCAAAGGGGCTGAGCCAGCTTCTAACTATTCACAGGCTGGCAAGTATTTATGGGAATGTTTCGAAGGTAAGTGTGCATACAGCAACATAGGCACTTGTCTTTGTTAATATGAGGAACCGGTACAGGAATTTTTAAAAAAAAAATTAGTTTTGTTTTGTTTTGCTTTTCAAAGCTAACACTAGTTAGAGCCAGGCACTTTTCTAAGACCTTCACATCTATTAGCCCATTCAATTTCCAAAGTAGCCCAGTGACTTAGGCACCATTATTATACAATTGTATATACAAAGAATAGGGCCCAGAGAAGTTAAGTAACTTGGCCAAAGTCACAACACAACTAGGAAATGACTGTGTCAGTTGAATCAGGATTCAAATCCAGGCCTTCTGGCCCCACTCTTGCTCTTAACCCCTGTGCTTCTGTGGCCCTTTAAGGGGATTATCACGGTGGGACATTTTTCTAGGGGCACAGGACCTGGACAGAGGTACAACTAGGTGAATCCATGCTTCTTTAAATATCTTTCCAACAAATATTAAGAACTCTTTAAAGTGAAAATGAGGACCTATCATCAATAGTACATGCAATTCAAGGCAGCTATGCATGGGGTGAGCAAGGTGTTGGTTTGTGAGCTCAGCTCCAATTCACCCTGAAGGGGGCTACTTCTTAATTCACTCACTGTCTCCTGGGGTCCCAGATACTAAGCTTTTCCCAACTCTGTGCCCCCAAATGTACTAGACAATTTATAATCATACATTATCACATTATAACAAATATAAAATATTTTATGATGAAGAAATAGATCTGAATTGAAATTTCTAGACATTTCTCTAATTATCCCTTATGATTTATTGTTTGAAACCATGTAATTTATCTGAGCTAAATCTCTGCAAAATCAGTCTAACCTTTCCCTGTGCTTCACTTCCTATAGTTTCTAACATCCATCCTGCCAAACAACTCCTTCCCTTTACTTGTGCTGCTTCTCACTTTTCCCACTTCGGGTCACAAGAAGTTGTTTTGGGGTGGATAGGGTCACCCCCTGTCTTGGGTGGTCGCTGTCTGATCTGAGTTCTCTCCACCTCTACTTTCTTTTCTTCTCCCCAGTGAGTCCGACATTCTGGAGTTACCTTCTCCATCGTGTCTTCTCCCATCCCAGCTCAGTTCATACCTTCTCAGGAACTCTTTCTCCCATCCATGTGTCCAGTAATTCTGTTCCTCTTTCAGCTCTTTCTTGCTTGCTCCAGGAAAATCTCTGCCACAGACGTTGTTCATTCTATAAACTAACGAACCAGACTTCTGTCCCTTGTTTGCTGCTATACTCCATTTAGAGCTTGCAGCAGCCTATCACTTAGTAGATGATCAATATTCAATCTGTTCAATTAATGAAAGGACTGAAGGAGACTGAAATCATGACTATTTGATGAAATAAAAAGTGTCTTTGATACAATTTAAGCAAGAAAAATACCGCAATGTTTTTTCATTTCTTAAAACTTTCTTATTAAATTTAGATTTGCATCTTTTACCTCGTTAGTTTTAGAAAATGTTTACTGAAGAATATCTTGAAACCATGTCAAGCTGTTTACTTTTATTTTAAAGAGAAACAGATGTAATAAATAAAACGAGTGTTATTTTTCCTTCTATTGTCCCTGTTGGATTCATAAGAGTATTTCTCTACGTCCCCACCTAGTTAAATTTGTTTTTCCTTGACAATTAGCATTCGACACATCTTTTTGAAAGCTTCTTTCTTACTCAACTGTGTTGCTTTTCTGGCTACTTAAGTTACCACTATTACAATATTCTGCTTTTATTCATTGCAATGTACAGAACTTTAGTTCTATTCTTGATGAGACAGGCTTTTATGAGCTAACCTAGAAACATAAGTGCTCCTCTTAACCTTGTTTCCATGGGGAAATGCATTTCAAATAACCAGCTAGCACACAGACTGTTAGAACACAAGCCATTTGTACCCTGTTGGGGCTGCCTGGAATGTTGGGGGCCTTTGAATTTTATTTGCCACATGATATGCAGCAACAAATTAGTTAAATGTGCTTTTCACTTGCATGTATCTGCACAGATGTTTCAAGGTTTTTGTAAGCTGATGGAAGAATGAAAATGTTCCAACAAAAAACCCACAATAAATCAACAAGGTGAAGTAACCATTACACTCTGTAAGAGCTTGATGCATTAGCATCCAAAGAAAATTTTTATGGGACAACGTGCAGAAACAGATATTTTTGGTAAAGCTCTTCTAATTCAAGGCATAAATCTAAGAAAGAATGTTAAGAACTCACAGGTGCTGAGTAGCAACAAAACTTGACCTAGGGGCAATCTAAATATAAAAGGGAGGAAACAGAAAGTGGAGAAAAACTGCAAATATCTCATAGTCAATTACTAACTAATTTACATGTAGCAAATTAAAATGGCATAGTACAAATCCAAAAGAGGAAGGTATTTTGATGAAGATCAATTTGGACCATTTAGGAAAACACTGTATTAGCTTTAACAGCAGCTTAACTGTTCTTAGAATTTTTTGAAGCAGTTACTAGGATTGATTTAAGTGACTGTACAAGTTTTGCACAGTTCTCTCTTATTAACAAGGTAGAAAGAAGTGTATGATAGCACAAACCCACATATCTAAATAACATTTTTGGCAAAAATGAAATATACTATGTAAAACAGATAAGAAGAAAGTAATGCTAGAACAATTGAGATACTTGTTATGTGTTTCCAGAACCCTGAAATTAAAGTCAAATTCCTATATGACATCCAGACACCATACTCTGCTATGATAAAAAGAAGAAAGATACCAAGAATAATTAAAGAATGATCACGCTTCTGAGACATTTTCTAGGGTCCACAAACACAGACATAAGAAAAAGATTAAGAGTAGCAAAACATGGTTTGTGAAATAAAAACTAGAAAAAAACACAAGGAACATCTGGAAATAATAGATGATAGAATGCCTAAATGGAGACTGCTCCAAGAAACGATGAAAAGACCAAACTTTTGTTGAGCATTTAGATGCCGGCTTACTTGCCTGAGTCCATGATCTACCCTGTGGTGATTGCTGCTACTCATGACAGTGACTGGGAGTGGGAGAATATCCTTGCTTCAGAGGAGTGGCATGCATTGTAGTCTTTGGGGCTTGAGCTATGAGGTCCCTTTGCATTCATTTATGTTGCAGCATTCAGATAGAATATGGATGGAGAGAGAGTTCAAGGCAGGGGTACTGGCAGCTCCTCTGGCTTGTCTATCTTTTGTTTTTGAAATTACAGATTAGGGTTTGGGGGTAAAGACCTGGAAAAAAACCCCAGGTCTAGGTAGCTTCTAGGACTAAGTAGAGATTAAGGACCCTACAATAAATGGCCACAGGGAGCTGAGAGCTTTGTTCAGTGCGTACACCAAGGAGGACTTCATCAAGGTCTGAGCTACACGAGGGCAGTAAAATTAAGTAAAATCCCCAAATTCCTTTTACTTCCATTATAGTTTTATAAAGAACTGGTAATTCCAATGCCTATCTGGGGCAGTCCTAAAGATGAACTCCTTGTGAAACAGGCCAAGTGAACAATGCTTTGTCCACACAGGTTGTATCAGTTAGGACATTTTTGGCAGCAAGAAACAAAAAAATCAGACCTATGGCTTAAAACATGAACGCATTAACAGTTCACTGAGAAGGTGAGGTAGGCAGTTCATCGAGTAATTTGATGGTTCAATTATGTCATCAAGGACCCCAGCTCTTTCTCTCCTGGACTCTACTGTTCTCAGTGTTTATCCTCATGGTCAGAGTTCAAGTATCACATTCTTACATTATGGCTTTTGAAGCTGAAAGCAGAGGTAAGAGGACAAAAAAGGCTTTCTCTGTGCGTGCTACTCTTACTAGAAAAGAAAAATTCCCCTGGATTCCTGGGCAGATTCCCCTTAAATCTCCTTGTTCAGAACTGGGTCACATCCTCAGCCCTAGATCGATTCCTTCCAAGAGAGAACTGAGTTGCTATGATTGGCTTAGAATTATCAAACTGTAGTCAGGCACATTGCTGACACTGGTCATATTGTAGCTAGAGTGAAGTTGTTATCAAGGAACAAAAAGGAAATTGAGTAATTTGGCTTTCAGGACAGAATAATTAGGTACATAAAAAGCCTAAGCAAAATGTTATACAAATTACATAAATGTTTGTGATCTTTCTATTATTTGGATGGCAAAATGTAACAGTCAGGATAGGCTAAACTTAAGCTGTAGGAACAAACAACCCCAAGAAAACAAAGGTTTATATTCTGCTCACGTTATATGTCTATTACGGATCAGCTGTAAATCTGCTTCACACACAGACTCAGGCTCACACAGCAGGTCTTATCTGGGATACAACTGGTCTTGCAGCAGCAGAGGAATAAAAGACACAGGGAACCAGGTGCCACTTCTTAATGTTTCTGCTTCAAAGTGACACAGGTCACTTCCGCTCACAATTTATTGCCCAGAGCAAGCCATTTGACCATGCTAGAGTTCAACAGCCAGAGTGTATAATCCTCCTGCAGGAAGATGAACTCAGATAAGGCCAACAAGTATTTTGAATAATAACAGAATCTACCAAAAAGACAGATTTAGCCATTACTCACTTCAATATGGTTGTGCTCAATTGTGACTCCGCATTAGGCTTTTCTAAGACTGCAGTCTTGCTTAAGTTTTTTTGTTGCCATTAAAAGTATAGCAGGTAGACCTTACCATCATTTACCCCATGATGGGATGCTGCCTGAAGAACAAGGTCAATGTACAACAGCATTTATTTTCATCTTAAATTTTTTTCAGTAGAATAAATAATACAACAACATTAAAGACTGTTCAGAATGGCCCATAAAAAAATCCCATTTCCTGGGCTCCATCTCCTTTTCCCTCTGTCAGCTTTAAGCCCTCCTGAGTGCAGGAAGAATTTTATCCCTTCAACACCCCATACTCTTTTTTAAAAATCTAGAGTTAAGCTGGCTCAAGTGATAGTTCTCACACAACCACAACAACCTCACCTGCACAGTTCAGATATGGCCTAGTTGGGAAAAGCCAAAAGTTTTATTGTTGAGCAGCTAGTTTAAACCAGGGGTGCTGGGGGGAGTGCAAACCCCACACCCTCTAAAGCTCGATTCTAGTCCTCCCAAGACACAGCCTGATAATGTCCTTGTAAAGCAACTCTCTCCCAGAGCCTTCTTTCCTGTATCCTCAGGATGAGAATCAGGGTAATTATGTAACCATCTGTGATTTCCCAGTAATAATTATAGGAAGAAACATTGCTTTTCTTGTTGCATAGGGCTTTGCAGAAGGATTTGAAGCAAGCTTTTTGCATTTACAGCATATTTGAACTTATTTTGCGATTAAAAAATTCCATGGCAACATATTATATAGAAATCATATATAATTTATTCAAAATAGTTAATAGATTAACTTTTTCCTCTTTAAACAACTCAACATGAATTTGAATGAGTTCTTACATTTTTCCCCTGCATTTCTAAATCAAGACCTATGAATAAACAACATTATATAATCTATTAACTGAAAAAACTGTGGTAAAGCACACATAAGATCAAGTTTACCATTTTGAAGTGTTCAGGTCAGTGGCATTCAGTACATTCACAGTACTGTGCAACCAACAGCACTTTCCATCTTCATAACTTTTCATCCTCTCAAACAGAAACTCTGTACCCATCAAACACTAACTCCTCATTCTTCCTGCTTTCCCAACCACCATTCTATTTTCTGTCTCTGTGAATTTAACTACTGTAGGTACCTCACATAAGTGGAATCATACGGTATTTGTCTTTTTGCAACTGGCTTATCTCACTTAGCATAATGTCTTCAAGCTTCACCCGTGCTGCAGCATATGTCAGAATTTCCTCCCTTTTTAAGTCTATTAGTTGTTAAACTGACATAGATGATGATGTGTTAAAAATGATCGTTTTAAAAAACACCTTTTTTTTCTTTTTATTTTACACGTGGTCAGATTGGCTTTTGTTGATGTACAGTTCTATGAGTTGCGATGAATGCGTAGGTTTGTGTTCTCACACTCAGGATACAGAATTCCCCAAAGTTTCCTCATTACACCTTCTCTGCCACTCTAACCCCAGGCAACCCCTAATCAGTTCTTTCTACGTATAGTTTGCCTTTTCCAGAATGTCATTAAATGGAATCACAGAGTATGTAACCATTTGGGAATGGCTTCTTTCACTTGGCACAATACGTGATATTTACCCACGTCATTGTGCAGAGCAATAGTCTGTTCCTTTTTGTTGCTGGAAAGTATTTCATTGTACGGAGGTACCACAGTTTGTTTATCCAGTCACCAGATGAAAGACATTTGGGCTGTTTCTAGTTATGGAACATTGTGAATGATGCCACAATAAACATTTATTACAAGTTTTTGTGTGAATATGTTTTCATTTCTCTAGAGTAAATAGCTAGGAGTCTGAATGCCAAACCATATGGCAACTGTATATTTCACTTTAATAGAAACTACCAAACTGTTTTCTAAAGTGGCTGTACCATTTTGCACTCCAACCGGCAGTGTGTTAGAGTTCCAGTTGCTCCATATCATCACCAGCACTTGGTATTGTCAGTTGTGTGTGTGCTGAGCCATTTTTATAGGTGTGCAGTGGTATCTCATGGTTTTAACTTGCATTTCTCTAATAACTAATGATGCTACTCATCTTTTCACGTGCTTTTTTGCCATTCATGTACCTTTTTCAGGGAAGTGTCTGTTCACATCTGTTGCCCATTGTTTCATTCAGTTGCTTCCTTATTGCTGAGTTTCAAGAGTTCTTTATATATTATAGCTGTAAGTCCTTTGTTGGATATGTGATTTGCAAATATTTTTTCCCAGGCTATAGCTCTTTTCATTCTTTTAACAGTGTGTTTTACAGATCAAAGGTGTTTTTTAAATTTTGATGAAGACTCACTTATCCTTTTTTTTTTTGAGACAGAGTCTTGCTTTGTTGCCCAGGCTAGAGTGAATGCTGTGGCATCAGCCTAGCTCACAGCAACCTCAAATTCCTGGGCTCAAGTGATACTACTGCCTCAGCCTCCCAAGTAGCTGGGGCTACAGGCATGTGCCACCATGCCTGGCTAATTTTTTCTATATATATTAGTTGGCCAATTAATTTCTATTTATAATAGAGACGGGGTCTCGCTCTTGCTCAGGCTGGATTCGAACTCCTGACTTCGAGCAATCCGCCGGCCTTGGCCTCCCAGAGTGCTAGGATTACAGGCGTGAGCCACAGTGCCCAGCCTCACTTATCCATTTTTAAAATAAATTATATTTGGTGTCATATCTGAAAACTCTTTGCCTAATCTAACTAATAAGGTCATGAAGATTTTCTCCTATGTTTTCTTCTAGTAATGTTATAGTTTTACATTTTATATTTAGGTCTTCTAGTAATGTTATAGTTTTACATTTTATATTTAGGTTTTGAGTTAATTTTTGTACAAGGAGTGAAGTATAGCGTAGATTAATTTAGTTGTATATGGATATCCAGTTGTTCCAACATTATCTGTTGAAAAGACTGTCCTTTCTCCAAAGAATTCCCTTTTCTTCTTTGTCAAAAATCAACTGACAGCTGGGTGCAATGGCTCATACCTGTAATACTAGCACTTTGAAAGAACAAGGTGGGAAGATCACTTGAGGCCAGGAGTTCAAGACCAGCCTGGGCAATAGCGAGATCCCATCTCTACAAAAAAATTTTTTAAAAAATTAGCCAGGTATGGTGGCATGTGCCTGTAGTCCCAGCTACTCTGGGACAGAAGGCAGTAGGAACACTTGAGTAGGGGAGTTCGAGGTTGCACTGAGCTATGATGACACCACTGCACTCCAGCCCACTGACAGAGAGCCTGTCATAAATAAATAATCAATTGACCATATTTGTGGCATTTATTTCTGGACTCTAGTCTATTCCATTGATCTATTTGGTTGCCCTTTTGTCATGTCACACTGTCTTGATTCTTGTACATTTAGAGTAATTATTAAAATTGAGTAAGATGAGTCTTCTAACTTTTTCAAAATTGTTTTGCCTTTTCATATAAATTTTAAAACAACCTTGTCTATATCTATAAAAAATCTTGCTGGAATTTGTGTTAGAATTCACTAAAATTTTAAACTTGGGAAATTTAAAATCCTAATTATATTGAATCTTCTAATCCATGAACAGTATCTCTTCATTTATTATGATCTTTGATTTTTTTAAATCAGTGTTTCTAAGTTTTCAGCATACAGATTCTGCAGATATTTTGTTAGCTTTAAACTAAAGTATTTCAGTTTTGGGTAACTAAAAGGTTCTTTAAAACTTTTGATGTTCAATTGCTTATTGCTGGTAATAGCAATGTGGTTGGCTTTTACATATTAAGTGGGTATCCTGCATGCTAACCTGACTAGTTCTAGCATCTCTTTTTGGAGATTCCTTTCGATTTTCTAGACAATCATATTGTTTGTGAGTAGAGTTTTATCTTCTCCTTTCCAATTCATTTGCCTCTTACTTATGTTTTCTATCCAGGACTTCTATATGATATTAAATAGAGATGCTGAGAGCAGATCTTCTTGCCTTTTCCCCAGTCTTATGGGAAAGCAATCATTTCTTCACCATTAAAAATGATGTTAGCTGCCAGTTTTTCATAGTTGCCATTTATCAAGTTAAGGAAGTTCTTTTATGTTCCTAGTTTGTTTTGTTTTGTTTTGTTATCAAGAACAGATGTTGAACTTAGTCAAATGCATTTTCTGCATCTATTGATACAATCATGTTGTTTTTATACTTCAGTTTAATATGGTGGATTGTATTGGCCGAACAGCCTTGCATTCCTGGAAGAAACTCCACATAGTCTCAATCCATTTTTTTAAATACATTGCTGGATTCAATTTGCTAATAGTTTGTTGAGGATTTTCGTGATACTGGTCTTGTCTTTGAAACCTTTCTCCAGTTTTGGTACTGGGGTAATGCTGGTTCTTAAAATGAGTTGGGAATTATTCCTTCCTCTTCTATTTTCTGGAAGAGATTTTTAGAATTGGTCTTATACTTCCTTAAATCTGGGCCTGGAATTTTCTTTGCTAAAAGGTTTGTAACTACAAATTCAGTTACTTTAATGAATATACAACTATTCAGATTATCTGCTTCTTCCTGTGTGAGCTGTTTGTGTTTCAAGGAAATGGTTCATTTTATCTAAGTTGTTGAACTTATGGGCACAGACTTGCTCACAGTATTTCCTCATTATTCTTTTAATCCTTATGTGGTGGTCTGTATTGCTTTTGCATCTTTCATTCCGGATATTGATATTTTGTGTCTTTTCACTTTGGTCAGTCTGGCTATAGGTTTACCAGTTTTATTGATATTTTCCAAGAACAAGGTTTTGGTTTCATTAGTGTTCTCTTTTGTTTACTACTTTCTGCTTGCCTTGGGTTTATTTTGCCCTTCATTTTTCTAGTTTCTTAAAATGGAAGCTTATTGATTTGAGATCATCATTCTTTTCTACTATAAATTTCCCATATGAATGTAATGCTATACAGTTCTGTTTTAGCTGCATCCCATAGATTTAGATATATTGTATTTTCATTTTCACTACCTCCAAAATATTTTCTAATTTTCCTTGAGACTTTCTCTTTGGCCCATGGATTATTTAGAAGTGTGTTGTTTAATATCCATTTATATGGACGAACTTCCAGATATCTTCGTGTTACTGATTTCTAGTTTAATTCCATGTTAGTGAGAGATCATTTTTTATTATCTCAATTCTTTAAAATTTCCTAAGGTTTTATGACCAAGGATACGGTATACAATGGACAAAATTACATGTGTACTTGAAAGGAATGTGTACACTGCTCTTTGTGGGTGTCACACTCTATAAAAGTCAGATCAAGTTGGCCGATGGTGTTCAGGCCTTCTATATTCTTGCTGGTTTTCTGTCTGCTTGTTCTATTGGTTACTGAGAGGACTATTTAAGTTTCCATCTATAATTGTAGATTTATCTATTTCTCCTTTCAGTTCTATCAGTTTTTGTTTTATGTATTTTAAAACTCTGTTGTTAGCTGCATACATATTCAGGATTAAGTCTTCTTAGCTAATTGTCCACTTTATTATGTAATTTACCTCTTTTAACTGGTTGATTTTCCTTGTTTTGAAGTCTGTTTTGTCTGAGTAGTATCTCCATTCCAGCTTTCTTTTGATTAGTTTTTCTATCCTTTTACTTTTTTACTTATATTAAAGTGGACTTCTAATAGATAGTAAATATAAGTCCTTAATATCATTGATAGGTTCTTGGAAACTGCAACTTTGAGTGAAATGATGTATAAAAGAAAACCAGTTTTTTTCTTCATCAACATTATAATAAAATGAAGTTATTTGAGGACTTGCCTTACATTGTTTCACTTAAAGTCATGGTTTCTAAAAACCCATTGACAACATTAATAAGGGCTTACTGTAGGACCTACTCTGTCTTTTAATTGGTGTTTCTAGAACATTTACATTTAATGTAACTATTGATGGAGTTGGATCTATCATTCTATTGTTTTCCGTTTATCTCCTCTTTTTCTTCATTCCTCAGTTTTTCCTTTTCTGCATTCTTTTGAATTATTTGAATATCTTTTGGTATTATTTTTCCTCTTGGCTTTTTAAAAACTATATGTTTTTTATAATATTTTTATGATTGCTCTAAGGATAATATACTTAACTTTTATAATCTATTTAGAATATTTTATCACTTCAAATGTAGGAAACTTTCAACCATATAGATCTCTTTAGTTTTCACCCTTTGTGTTGTCATCATATGTATTATATCCACATACACCCAAAATCCCACCATTCAGTGTTACATTTTCCTGCAACCATTATACATATGTTAAAGAACTTAAGAGGAGTAAAATGTATATTTTATCTGTATATTGGCTATTTCTGTTGTTCTTCCTTCATTCCTGAAGCTGAGTTTCCTTTCTACCTGAACAACTTCTTTCTTAGCATTTCTTTTAGAGCAGGTGCACTGGTGGCAAATTCTATTTTCCCTTCATCTGAGAATGCCTTTATCTTCATTCCATATCTGGAGGATATCTTCACAGAATATAGAATTCTGAGTTGATATATCTTTACTTTTAGCATTTAAAATGTTCTACTGCTTTCTGGCCTCCGTGATTTCTGATAAGAAATCCAGTCATTTGAATTATTTTGCCTGTATCTGTGTAATGTGGCGTATAAATACCATGTATACCATGGAGTACTACTCAGCCATAAAAAGGAATGAAATAATGTATTTTGTAACAACTTGGATGGAACTAGAGACCATTATCTTAAGTGAAGTATCTCAGTGATAGAAAAACAAACACTGTATGTACTTTTTAATAATTGGGAGCTAAATGATGGGCACACACAGGCAAAAAAAGGTATAAAGGATATTGGAAACCAAAAAAAGGGGGTGGGTGGGAATGAAAGATAAAAACTTACTTATCAAATATAGTGAACACTATTGTGGTGATGGGCACACTAAAAGCCCTGACTTAAGCATTATACAATGTACCCATATAACAAAAACATTTGTACTCCCTTAATATTTTGAAATTTTAAAAAAAGTCAGTAATGGCAGATGCAGCAAAAACAAAGAGAGAAAAGCTGAGTCTTTGTAATGGTGGAACAGCCACCACACAGGGAGAAACAGAAGCAGTGAGAAACGGAAGCCTATTACTGATGAAGTGACAAAACAACAGAAACGGAACTATGCTGTATTCTGAAAATGATTCCAATTTCTCTTCTTCCATGAGCCCAGGTTAGGCCACTGTTTCCGTTTTCTTCTTAATGTATCCTCTAGTGTCTTTTTGTTCTTGAAACTTAAAATAATCTATCACTGTTAATGAAGTTTGCAATTATTCATTTAGACAGAAATCAATGAACCTATGATAAACTGCCATTCTGAAGGAATCATTTTAGTTTAACAAGGTCTTAACTATGGTTGGGCATTCATATAACATTTTATTTTCTCTACTTTAGGGCTGGTCACAAATTGCCTGAATATAATAACAAGGTGTCTTGCAATTGACTGCCTATACTGGCTTCCACTCATAAATGTATTTTTTACATTTAAATCAGATACCTTGAAGTCTCTAGTACTTAATTCTATAGGAAAGTTACTATTTTCAATTTGTTCCTTCCCATAAATAAGGAATTGTATTTTCTCACTGCAAGAAAATATTAACTCAATGACTTTTTAAATTCAAACCTCACTTCAAGGCTTCTGATAAAGGAGTGATGGCTCTAGGGGCATCTAATACTACGGTATAACTTAACCCACTGCTGATCAGCATTCATTTACACAAGGATGTATTTGCCTGTTGTTTAGTGCAAGTTAATTCCTGTGTCCTTCAACAACTCTTTTTTACGTCCATCATATTTTTGTACCTACAGTGAAATATTTTAGAAACCTAAAATATTTTGTGTGCTAATACCAAAGCTACTGATGAGTAGAAAATTGTAAAGGTCATGAAACAGAGTTAGTACTTGGGAGTACTTTCTGTTTTTGATAATGTTACACATTGATTTGACTATTATTTACAATGTAAAATACCATTATAGCAGAGAGTTAAAACAATGAGAGGCATCAAGTCTGTTCTTTATAGGCCCTCCTTTAAATCTCATAACACAAAAATGCAACTTCAAATGTTTGCTTTTGCTTGATATTCTGTTAAAAAGAAATCTAAAGATTTAGAGAAATTAGAGGCCTACTGTTATTTGCAGAAGTGGCTTCTTCTGATGAATAAGAATATGAAGACAGTAATGTCCATGCTTCCCAAAACTGGACTCTTTAAAATATCTGCATTGGGATTACTTAAGATACTTAGCTTAAAAATCAAGTCCTATCTGTATTTCCACTTGATTTTGCTGTGAATCTAAAACTGTTCTAAAAAATAAAGTCCACTGAAAAACAAACCTAGATATAAACTTTGTACCCTTTATAAAAATTAACTCAAATGGATCACTGTAAAGTGTAAACTATAAAATTCATAGAAGATAACAGAGGAGAAAATCTAGATAACCTTGGCCATGGCAATGACTTTTTAGATACAACAATAAAGGCATGAGCCCTGAAAGAAAGAATTGATAAGCTGGACCTAAGTCAAACTAAAAACTTCCACTCTGCAAAAGATACTGTCAAGAGAATGAGAAGACAAGGCATAGGTGGGAAGAAAAGGTTTGCAAAGACATATCTGATAAGTGACTATTATCCAAAATATACAAAGAATGCTTAAAATTCAACAATGATAAAATGAACAACCAGATTAAAAATTGAGCCAAAGACCTCAATAGACACCTCACCAAAGAATATACAGATGGCAAACAAGCATATAAAAAGATGCTCCACCTCACATGTCATCGGGGAAATGTAATTTAAAACAATGAAATACTACATGGTGTTAGAATAACCCGAATCTGGTACACTGACAATACCAAATGCTAGAAAGGATGAGCAGCAGCAGGAACTCTCATTCCTTGCTGGTGGGAATGCAATATGGTACAGCCACTTTGGAAGACAGTTTGGCAGTTTTTTTTACAGAACTAAACATACTCTTACCATACAATCCAGCAATCACACTCCTTGGTATTTACCCAAATGAGTTGAAAACGTCACACAAAAACCTGTACGCAGATGTTTACAGCAGCTTTATTCATAACTGTCAAAATTTGGAGGCAACAAAGATGTCCTTCAGTAGGCAAGTGGATAAACTCATGCAGATGATGGAATATTAAATTCAGCGCTAAGAAGAAACAAGCTATCAAGCCATGAAAAGACATGGAGGACACTTAAGGGTATGTTACTAAGTGAAAAATATCAGTTCTCAGCTGGCGTTCTGAGCTGGAATCATACTGTATGGAAACACACAGTATGTATAATTTTGAATCTAAAACTGCTCTAGGAAATAGTCCATTAAAAATAATAATGAAGTTCCCAAGGTCCCACACCAGACCTGAGGACAGAAATTAATATTGATGTATCTCGGTGTCCCAACTTCAGAGATTCAGATTCAATAGCTTTAACGTGGGACCTTGAAATCTGCATTTAAAAAATTTCTTAGGTGATTCTGATAGAAGTTGGGATATCCCTACATCCGAAAGGGAGCTTTATGGAAGTCAGCTTAAGAACAAGGGACTTGTATGTAACTGGAAAGGAGATTAAAGTGGCACATAACATTTCTGATGCGGAAATAAAAGGCTGCTCTGAATGGCAAACAAACAAACAGACAAACAAAGCAGAGTTAATGAAGAGAGGACTTGAGCAAAAGACAAAACCACCAGAGAAAAGGATTCTTCCTCTTAAGCTTAATAATTATTTCTGCAAGAAGACAGCCAGGCTATTGTGTCTCACCAAGTCATGTAGGTGCACATTCTTCACCATGATTTCATGGAAACAAGGCAGATGACAAGTTATCTTTGGGGATTTAGTCTCAAAAATAGATTAGGTAGTAAACCCTAACATAGCAATTAGCAGTGTTGCAGTTTCTAAATGCCACAATACAAAGCACTTATCAAGAACAGGCAAAAATTGTTCTTTGTAATTGACAGATCTTTCAGGAGAAAATAGGTTCACCCAATGGATTAAGAAAAAAAATGGATTTTTTTAGGATGACATTCAAAATCTAGCAAGTCAGTGAGTATGACTGTGAAATAGCACCTATAATTGGGGTAACCATACAACTTATTATCCATAACAGAACACTTTTGTGTTAAAGAGGCTTTTAATAAATACGCCAGTGAAACAGGTGTAGACCAGGACTGTCCCAGGTAAACCAGAATAGATATTTCCCCAACTGCACTATTTCCCTGGATGTTAATAAACCTAACAATAATCATATATACTAATCCCAATGTTCCACAGAGGAATCAGCCTTAATTACAAAGTTGGAAACCACAGATGGTATTAATACAAGTTGCTTTTTCTCTCCACCCATATCCTTGGTGTGAAACATCAAATAGCACTTTTATAATTATATAGCACAGCAGTAATTAATATTGATCTCAGAACTTAGTAAAGGTCAACATTAATTTGTAGAACACATTGAATTCAATCTAGTCTTTACTCTGAAATTTATGCAGTGGGCACTGTTTCACCAGCCCCATTACCACCACCACCACCATGACAACAGACTCAAACTTGAACCAACTGTTAGAAAACCTTTTTATTTCTTTCTTAAGATATAGCACACTTCTCTAAGGATCTTAAATTTCTAATGAAATGGTGCCTTGATTATGAAAAGAAGCATCATTTCACTGGGTTTCTAACCTGAAGGAGTTTTTTATTTTCTATTGTAACAAATGTTTATCAGCATCTATAATATACCATATTTGTCCTAAGTGACAGATAAAGCAGAGGAGACTTCGACCAAATGATTGTTGACCCAATAAAAAATATTTTTTTGCATTTGTAATCACTGAGACTAATGGTTCACATCAAAATTACTAGGGGAGGGCCGAGCATGGTGGCTCACGCCTGTAATCCTGACACTCTGGGAGGCCAAGGCGGCTGGATGGTTTGAGCTGAGAAGTTCAAGACCAGCCTGAGCAAGAGCAAGACCCCCCTGTCTCTACTAAAAAAAAAAAAAAAATAGAAATTAGCTAGACAACTAAAAAAAAAAAAATATATATATATATATATATATATATATGTATGTATGTATGTATAAATTAGCCGGGCATGGTGGCGCATGCCTGTAGTCCCAGCTACTCGGGAGGCTGAGGCAGAAGGATCGCTTGAGCCCAGGAGTTTGAGGTTGCTGTGAGCTAGGCTGACGTCATGGCACTCTAACCCAGGCATGAGTGAGACTCTGTCTCAAAAAAAGAGTTCAAAAAAAATTACTAGGGGAGCTTAAAAAAAAATACTATGCTTCATCACATAAAAACCTGTACACAAATGTTCATGGCAGAATTATTCATAATAGCTCCAAATGAAAACAATCCAAATATGCATCAACTGATGAATAGGTAAATAAAAATGTGGTAGATACATAAAATGGAGTTTTCAGCAATAAATAGGAATGAGGGTCTGATACATGCTACAACATGGATGAACTTGAAACATCATACTAAGTGAAAGAAATCAGACACAAAAGACCACATATGGTATGATTCTGTTCACACGAAATGTCCAAAAAAAGGCAAATCTATAGAGACAGAATGTAGACTAGTGGTTGTCTAGGGCTGGGGATCTTGGGAAGAAATGGAGAGTGACTGCTAATGGGTATAGGGTTTCTTTTTTAGGGTGACAAGAATGTTCTAAAATTGACTATAGTGACAGTTGCACAACTTTGTGAATATGAAAACCCACCAAATTATACACTCTAAATGAATGAATTGTACAGTATATAAATTGTATGTCAATAAAGCTGATAAGAAATATAATACTAAGCTTGGGTCCCAGTCCCAAAGACTATATTATTCAATTACATTCGGTGGTACCTGGAATCACTTGATTTTAATATTTAGTGCTGAGAACCACTGGGATAGACTGGATAACTCAAATGCTTAGATGTTTACATTTTTTTCTTTCCTTTAAATATGTTTTTTAAATTATAAAATTTAACTTAAAAGACTGCATTTTCCCTTTTTTTCTCTTTTAAAATTATAAATTATAGTCCTATGGATTTTTAAATGTTCTTGTAATAGTTATATTATTATATAATAAGAATATTTTTAAAACTGTATAGAATACACAGCACTAATGAGATGAAGCAGCAGAGAAGTCAAAGTTGAAAATGGTTAAAATACGTTTTGGCTTTTCTCCCCCTAAGGTTGGGGTTATTAAATTGAATGGTCTGTATTGAGAAGGGGAATTGGTGTTCGTTACTGCAGAAGCACTAGCTCTTAATTTGTCATTCTGTGGCTAAAAACAGACAAGTCACTTAAAGGAGTATCTCCCATTTCATACTTTCCTTGACATATTGGCCACCAGTCAGCCTGTCTTCCCCAGCTTCAGTCTGAAGTACTGAAGACATTTAACCTCCAGGCTGAGGCCCACCCAGTACTCGAGGGAATCTGGAGGGTCCTAACAATACACTCTCATCCCCATTCTCACATGTGTGAGTTGTATCTCACATGCAAATTGCAGCCCTAAATTGGGTCTCTGGAATACAAACCCAATCAATTGCAACTTTCCATGGCTTTTGTGCCTTCTTTTTGACTGAGATTCAGCCTCAACTTCCCCTTCAACACCTCAGTAACCTGGCTGGGAATAAGCCCTACTGAGAAATGCAGTTCAGCAGTGCTAGGTTTCTCCCCTGCTTGGCTGGCTGGTGGACATCCTACTTCATGCCAGAGAATCTACCCTATACTGTTCCACACCATCACCTGCCAGAAGCTGTGTGCTGTCACTGCCAGGACACACTGCTCCTGGAACCCCCACCTGCTCGAACGCTGATGCTGGCCTGGAGCCCTGAACTTGGAGATTACCAGTGATTGATGGTCCCTGCAGCTCTCTCCGGCATGGGCATGACATTCCTGGATTCATCTCCTTTTCTCCCTGGCCTGCCAGTTAGGTTACAGCATCATCTCTGAAATCTTAAATGTTTTAGAATATAAAACATTTGCAGTCATATAGAGTATTGAAACAATTTAGTTTTTTTAAAACGTAAACAGTACATTCCAACTAAGTCTATTTTGAGACAATTTTGAGAATTTCACTACATGTTAATATTTGTGGAGGAATGATGGAATCAATCAAACTACATCATACCCTAAACTCCAAAAAGGCTGCGAATCAGAAAGCTAAAGTGTGAGCCACTCAAAAATGAAGCATCAACTTTGGGGACACTGTATTAACTCCTATGTCTGGTGTCACTGCTAGACTCACTGAAAGTAATAATCAAGAAGAAGGGATTATAAACATGCCCATCAAATGTGGGGAAGACATTTAACTGAGCCAAAATACTAAGAGGATGGGAAACAGGATGGAGAGCCTTTGTGCAAGATCATATATTTAGAAACCAAAAGAACACATGGATAAGAGAAACCAGATTGTAAGTGCTGTAAAAAACCCAGGGACATAGTTGAGCACATGTTACCCTAAACTTGCATGGAGGGAGGGCTGTTATGAATCAACTATGCTATAAGGCTGAATACTGGGGAGATCATACATTTGCGATGTTGGTTAACAGAAAGGTCCACATTGAACAAGTTCAGTTCTGTTTATTGCTATGGTCAGAGTAGCAACCTTGACTCCATAATTAAACCTAAACAATGGCAATTGCCAGATACTTGAAAACATCAAAATTCAACGAGACATGCCATAATCTATAGAAAGTATTCATTAAATATTTATTATTTGAATGACAAATAATTTCATCCAATAATTCTTAAACTGGTTAAAATATGCAACTTTTCAAATTTCATATGACCTTATTCCTTCTGTGCTCTAGTTTTTAAAAGCTTGCTAATTCTTTTTATTTCTTATAAAAAATTCTTGTGTTCTTGGTGAATAAACTGGTGGCATTATAAAATTATTTTAGTTCAAATGGAAGGGTAGACTCCTGCCAAACTGACCCAGATACCAACTATCTGAACTGAAACAAAAATATGAAGTAAATTTTTATATCATCTTCTAAAAGTTCATGAATTGCATTCTACCACTTTAGACTTTATTTAGAAGGTTTTGATTTTATGTGAAATTTATTGTCCATGAAGTTTTCTAATTACATAGTGGAAGTCCTTAATATTCAAAAGCATTTATACTTTGAAAAATCAGAAAGACAGTAAACTGAAAAAGACTTTCTTCACAGAGCCTCTGTTACCAATAGAAATATACCACGATCATAATTTTATGCTCACATGTCATACAGAGATGAGCTGTTACTGGAGAGTTATTTTGCATAGTTGGTATTTTTAATTCTCCACTTTTTGTTCAAAAATTCAGTCTTCATTTTAATCAGGAAGAGAAGTCTGTTCCTTCCATTTCAAACTCATCAGTCCACTTTTGCAGGTCTTTTGCGTTGTGTATCGTCCACAACTTAGCAAAATACTTCAGCCTTTTCCTGGAGAAAAAAGAAAATACTACTTACTTAATAAATGAAATTGTTGGGGGACAATACGTCTATGGCCCCCAACAATAAAAAGTCTATGACAACACAATACCAGGCAGACTCTGTGGTTATGAAACTGTGTCAGTCTCACCTTTCTGGCAAAAAGAGCTTTCAGAGCTGCTGCTATAATCAATCGAGGGACCAAGGTTATTGATCACCATTATTGCTTCGGTGCTGTCTCCTAAAATCCCTGCCCCCAGAAGGGAGAACCTGAGCTCCTCCCACTTCTAACTCTGCCAGGCTGTATGTGCCTATTTGCACCTAAAGACAAAAAACACTCCTGTGGCGTGTTCCCAGGATGAAAGTAAAATTGATTTAATAAAATAAGCTAGCTCATGAATGAGTAAAATGCTAGCATAACACAGACCTGCTTTTTTTCCTGCAAAGTAGCAACCTAGTTAAGTATTTAGGGTCTGGAGCTGGAGTACCGGAGTTCTAATTACCTCTCTATACAGCTATGTGACCCTGGGTCAGTTTCTGGCCCTTGCTGTCCTCCCTTTCCCCAACTATAGGATGGGGATAATGACAATCCCTGACTCACAAGTTGTTGTAAGGGTTAAGTGAGTTAATGTATGTAAAAGAGAAAGAATAGTAACTGGCTCAGTGTCTAGGCTGCCACAAATAACTGCACCAACTGGTTTCTGCACACAATAAATACTAACTAATATGACAAATCCACATTAAGGTATGAGAGTCAGTTTGATTTCTTTGATCTGGCCAATGGAATTGATGTGATAAGCACTTTTAGTGAAAAAGTAAGATAGTAAAGATAGTGTCCTAATACATTACCAGATTCCATCCCAATGCGAGCTCTTCTAACAATTCTCTCATCTCGTTGGTAGAATGTTACAGATTTCAAAATGTTATGTACTAGGTTAGAAGAGTTAAAATATTTGAGTTTTCTGTGAATTTTCTTGTTCTTGCTTTATAGGCTATCTAGCAGCAGCAAGTGTAAACTTTCATATTTTATTGCCATCTTGCATACATATACTTTGTAGTAAAGTTTTATTCTAGATTTTTCAGGGGAAAAAAAATGATGATAATAATAATAATAAGACAACGATTAAAGAGGATTTAAATTTGTCTTTGGACTTTGCAGAGGAACAAGCACAAAGTTTATTTTAAAATTCAGTCTGGGCACAGTGGCTCATGCCTGTAATTCTAGCACTCTAGGAGGCTGAGGCGGGCGGATTGCTCGAGGTCAGGAGTTCGAAACAGCCTGAGCAAGAGCAAGACCCCATCTCTACTATAAATAGAAAGAAATTAATTGGCCAACTAATATCTACAGAAAAAATTAGCCGGGCATGGTGGCGCATGCCTGTAGTCCCAGCTACTCAGGAGGCTGAGGCAGCAGGATTGCTTGAGCCTAGGAGTTTGAGGTTGCTGTGAGCTAGGCTGACCACACGGCACTCACTCTAGCTTGGGCAACAAAGCAAGACTCTGTCTCAAAAAAAAAAAAAAAATTTCTCATAGATAATTTCCTCTCAGGAAAAATTTTTTTATTAATCTGCCTTGTAACAGAAATAGGCTAAAACTGATTCTGGCTATTTGCTTCTGATCTAGCATTGTGGAAATGAGCCAGACATAGTGTTGATGGAGGCGGCTATGCACCATTCATAGAGTCCCAGCTCTCTGGACTTGGTCAAGCACCATATACCATGGCAAGGTGTGGCGTGCAAGGCAGAACCCCAGGAGGAAGGAGGCGGAGGAAGAGCTGACTGCATAACTATTCTTCAGAATACAAGTTAGCAACTGTTTAACTAACATTATAAGTATTAATATTTCAATATTGAAATTTGGTAATGATTCTCAGAACTAGAGAATATTCTTGGAGTATAACATGGGGGCCACTGGTAGCCAGCCAAGACTTTCTATTTGATCAACAACCTGTTCACTCATGGTCACATGGATATGGGCCAGGACACTAATGCCCTGCCCCCAGCACATCAGACTCTCCAGGTAGGGCAGGGGTGGGACAGCAGGTGGATGGGAATCTTATGATGTTTTATAATTTTATGTTTGGTATACAAAAGCCTGTCATATGCTATTTGTTAATATGATACAGTCCTAGGAATATCTTCCTTCCAGAGCATATCTCAGGTTTATATTAAGATTAGTTAATATGCTGACTCCATACTGGCAGGACAGCAAGGGTAAAAGGTGGAAAGTTTTCAAGGTAACAGAGAGAAACTAGTTGAGAATGTAAAATTTGTCACCAACAATCCACAAAATAAGTGATGTGTGGATATTGACTATGATTATATGGTTACATAACATTATTACATATCCTGATAGAATTCTTAATTTCTGAATGCAATCACTGCATAACTGAATGTAATATATGAATAAAAGAAGTCCTCTGAGGGTTGTAAATATTGATGTTTCTTTTTTTTTTTTGAGACAGAGTCTCACTTTATTGCCCAGGCTAGAGTGAGTGCCGTGGCATCAGCCTAGCTCACAGCAACCTCAAACTCCTGGGCTCAAGCAATCCTGCTGCCTCAGCCTCCCAAGTAGCTGGGACTACAGGCATGTGCCACCATGGCCGGCTAATTTTTTCTATATATATTAGTTGGCCAATTAATTTCTTTCTATTTTTATAGTAGAGATGGGGTCTCGCTCTTGCTCAGGCTGGTCTCGAACTCCTGAGCTCAAACGATCCGCCCACCTCGGCCTCCCAGAGAGCTAGGATTATAGGCTTGAGCCACCGCGCCCGGCCTGAAGTTTCTTTCAGTAATGTTTTTCATAGTGGAATGTTTTAAACAACTAATATGCTGGCACACAGTAAGGAGTTAACTTAATTCTTTAGAAAAATAACTAAAAAACCAATTTAGCACCTTAATAAAATCTGACTAATACATAAAGATGGACTGAAGTCACCTGAGCCCTGCCAAGAGCTGTTTTCACTTTATCATCGTTAAATGATTCGGAATATTTGAAGAGGTGCTTAAAAGTAGATCTGATGTTCATTTACAGGACAATTCTCTTCCTTGGACAACTCTGAAGGTTTCTTTAGAAACAAAAAATGCAGCACAATCATTCTGACCTTTTCATATTTACTAATCCTTCCAGCTCTTTTGACTTGTGAGCTGCTTTCTTCAAAATTTCTACAGGAACATCTGCTAGTTTAGCCACATTTAATCCATAACTTCTTGCTGCAATTCCTCTGGTTATTTGATAAAGAAAAGTGACAAAATCAGGGACTTGCTCTTCTTTGCCTATTAAATAAAGAAAAAAAGAAAAGGATATCAAAACCAAAAGTTGAAAGTTGAAAAAGTTAGAGGATTAAGACATGAATTCTTATAACTTTATTAAGATTTATAATCTGAAAAAGAAATCTATTGTTCCTAATCACCTATTAGCTCTTTTTGTCAATTTTATATATCTAGAAAAAGGGTAAATACTGTTTTGAAATGCTTTTGCATTTAAGATCATTTAGCTCAGTGAAAATAGGTTTTGTTTTGTTTTTTATTTGTTTGTTTCTTTGAGACAAGGTCTCTCACTCTGTCTCCCTGGTTACAGTGCCTTGGCATTGTCATAGCTCACTGCAGCCTCAAACTCTTGGGCTCAAGTGATTCTCTTGCCTCAAACTCCTGAGTAGCTGGGACTACAGGCACGAGCCACACCTGGCTGATTTTTGTATTTTTTGTAGAGATGGGGTCTCCCTCTTGCTCTGGCTGGTCTTGAACCCCTGACCTCAAGCAATCCTCCCTCGTGGGCCTCCCAAGTGCTAGGTTTGAATTCAGGTGTGAGCCACTGCACCTGGCCTTAAAATAGTTTTTAACAAATCACTGCAAAATTTGAACTGAACTTTATCAAAAAGCAAGTGATTCTCATACATGTGGCACAAAAGAATTTCTCCTTTAAAAATAGATAAGGAAATATTACATGTTACAGCATAAACAACAGACTGAGAAACTTTGGTTTATTAAATATTCCGCCTAAGAGTTATACATATTGATGTGAGTGCTGTTCAGTACCACCAGATCCCATTTAGGACTAAGGGGATCCCCCAGCTGTCAGGAACGTTGCCAGCCTGCAACCCTCAGCTGTATGCCCCTCTGGGAGCTAGTGCAGCTAAAGAGAGCTGCTTCACCCAAAGTCACCCTCCCTTCTCAGGGCAGCCTGCATCTGGTGACTCGTTGCTATGGGGGGTGGTAGGCAGCCTCTAAGATGGCCACCAAAGATTCCTGACTCCTCATGTTCATGTCCTTGTATTATTCCCTCCCTTTGAGTGTGGGCTGGACCCAGTGACTCGCTTCTAATGAATACAGTATGGCAAAGGTGATGGGATGAGATGTCACTTCAGAGAGACTGGGTAACAAAGACTGGGGCCTCTGTCTTGGGCATGCTTGCTTGCTTGCGCTGAGGGAAGCCAGCTGCCATGCTGTGAGCTGCCCTAGGGAGAGGCCCACCAGGAAAGAAGCCGTCTTCCATCAACAGTCAGTGAGGGCTTGAGGCCCACCAAAATTCGGAGGCTTGCCAACAGCTATGTGAATGGGCTAGGAAGCAGATTGCCTCAGTCAAGCCTTGAAATGACTTCTGCCCTGGCCAATACCTTGACTGTAGCCTTGTGAGAGATCCTGAGCTAGAGGTGTTCTTCTAAATTGCCCCTAGATTACTGACCCACAGAAACTATGAGGTATTGAATGTTTGTTGTTTTAAGATGCTATGTTTTGGGGATAACTTTTTTGCATATTGTTTTTGCAAATTGCCCCAAACTTATAAAGGGTATAAAGGCCTGGTTCCCTCACCCCAAGCTGAGGTAACTATAAAGGACCATCCCAGCCTCAGAGCTCTCTGCAGGCTGGCTGAAGCCTCATGACGCCACACAGCCCAATACTGCCCAGTCCTGCCTGCAGGTAAAAATCATGACATAGCGCTCCCCAGTAAACCTCTTGAATGCAAATCTCAGAATCTGCTTCCTGGAGAACTCAGTCTGCCACACATAAACATACACGTGAATTTACAACTTTTAAAATTGGGATATAATGAAGTACAATATTAACACAATGCTGCATGCAGTTTAATGTTTGAAAAATCTAAAGCACATCAGACAATGTAGCTTTTATTAAGAAATTCAGAATAACTGCATGGTATTGCAAATGTGTCCAAGATGGACTATATGTATAATGATTTCTGGATGCTATTTTAAGTTTCTCAAGAGTGTTTTCTCATACATTATTTCAATTGATAAATGTGCATGCTTTATCATTTAAAAACTACAAAAACAAAAGACTGAACACAAAACTGAGAAGGGACAATGGAATTTTCCTTACCCTCCTTCTTGTAAGAATTCAGCAACAGACAAATAAGAGCTTTCTAAGGGTGGGTGCTGGAAGTGAGAGGTGGAGAGAATGCCAACTCACTCAGGAACACGAAGGCCCAAATTACCATCACAAAGCACTGAAAATACCTTTTGCCCCCAAATAAAACTTAACACAAAGAACAGGTGAGGAAATGGGTGGAAACACATTAGGGAAGACACATCTAGAAACCTACACCTGTGAACCTGCATAATTTTTTGTTACTCTTAGATGCTCACATGATTAAAGTGAAGTGAACAGCAGTAGGCAATCAAAAAAGCAAACTTTTCTCATCTTTAAGACAAAAAAATAGTCTTATCACTTCAACTGGGTTATTCCTAACTGATCTCCCTGTCTTTAAGTTCTCCTGTATAACCTAGCCTCCATGCTGGTCTTTCTAAATTAAGATTCATTCATCTGTCCATCCATCTATCCATTCTGTCAACCAGGAGTTTATGAGAGCCTACTAAATGCCACAGAAGCCCCCTACTCAAAAATTGCTTTGCTGATGGGCTTTTAATTTTTTTGTTTTTGATATGTAATTTGTAGTATGTATATATACATTAATATATAGATAGGTAGATATAGGTATAGCTATAATTATGTTTTTATATGTAATGTATAATATAGCTACAAAATATTGCTAAATTACATGAAATTACACTGTTCTGAACAGTTTGTTCACACACCTCAGTACAGATAGCTGCTAAGTTTGTTATCATATGCTGGTCTCCACTGTAGTACTAATTATGGTAGTTCTCACACCTTCAAGGCAAAGAATGGCTTTTTCCATAGTTATATATGCCTTTCCCCCTCTTTGTGAATGGTGTGTATGTATGTGTATGTGTGTGTGTGTGTGTGTGTGTGTGTGTGTGTGTGTATGTGTATGTGTATGTATGTATGTGATGCCAGGCAGGAGAGAAGATGAACAAAAACAACTTATTTCCTGACAGCCTCACAATAAAAGCTCTTGATGACGACTTTACTTATAAGCTATGATGATTTCTTAAATGGATATAACTGAAGTTGATCTGGCACTGCTTAGAGTCACTGAATGTAATAATTCATGTTTCTGCTTAATAGGAAAATTTGCAAAATTTTTTTAAAGCCAAATTTTTATAGGCAGTTATTAAAGAAATGTGTGCTGATCAAATTATTTCTTTTAGGATAGATTCATGAAAATTTAGAGGCAGATGAAGTTAGGTAGATGAATCTTGTCTAAGATCATACAGACTAGAACAAACCAAAACACAAGCTTCCTGACTGCTTGGCCCTTACTTTACCTATCACACTACGGGAAATGAATAAGCAGAGTATTTTGGAAGCCATCCAAAGGACCTCTGGGGCATTTTACTGATGGCCTCCAACTTAGAAAAGGAGAAGTTCGGGGGGGGGCGGGGGGGTAATGGATGCAGCATAAATGTAGCCAGGAACAATATTGGAAGGGAATAGGTAATGGAGCAACGCTTCAAAATTCTGAGTGAAAATGGCTTTCAACTTAAAACTCTAACTGTAGCTGAAATATAAATCAAATATGGAGGTATGAGGGAGACATTTTCATTCATGTAAAGCCTCAAAACTTTTACTTCCATTAGTTGATATTAGTAGTAGCCTATCTAAAATTGATTTCCACCCCTAAGAAAACCCTGATTTTACAAGTAATTAACTCCCTGACCATTCAACTCAACTGACTGCGCCCTCATATTGAGCTCTAAAAGTTGATCCTGGTCCATCTAGACCCATCAAAGTCATCTCTGCCATCCTCACTACTAAGAACTGATTTAAGAATGGTCATGCAATTCCATTCTGAAAATGAGATGGCATAATCATGAGACTTAGCAGGCTTTGAGAAAAAGGTTCCCACATTCCTAAGAAAGAGTTGCAAGATATGCTGGTTCCTTTTCTTTCTTCCTTTGGATACTAACAATTCTGGACGTGATGTCTGAAAGAGCTGCAGCCATCTGGCCACTAGCAGATGATGAAGCTGATGATGAAGCCAGACAGGCAGGAAGAGAGAGCCTGGAAAACTGCAAAGAGGAGGAGCTAAAGCCCATTCTTTCCCTGAGGTTCCTATAATTTGAGATTATTTGAGATTAAATTTACTGTATCCTTATTGTTTGAGTCAGTGTGAGTCTGGGTATTTTGTTACTTGCATCAAATGCCCAGAAGACGGGTAAGAGAATTCCTACAATGGCAACAAAGGCAGGCCTCAGGACAGCAGCCAGCTCAGATGAGGAGGAAGACAAAGGGCTCCTGGATGAAGAATCCCAGTGGGAGCAAACTGGAACCACTATGTTCAATCAGGTGGGAAAACCTCTAGAGAGGCATTTCACAAAGAGAACATAAGATTCAGCTATAGACTAAAAAACCCAAACAAATAAACAAAAAAGCCAAAATGAAAAATGTAAGAACAAGGCAATTCTTATCTTTAAGAAAATAGAAAAAAATTGTAAAAGAAAGAAAATGTTCTTTTCTGCATACTTGGCTCATCAGTAAGCAATACCTACTTGGCAATAATAGTGGAAACTATAAATATGAATGAAATACAAAAAACGTGAAACGATTATATTGGGAGGCCAGGGGAGAGGAAGGCTGAATACTCCCAACTAACACAATGAGAAGTCCATCAATAATGCATCAAGTTGATGAATCAAGAGATAGGAAAATATGCATATTATTGAGAAATATGACAGAAATGAAGAAAAGAGCTGACGACTGGGATGGGGAGAGGTGTGGAGTAAAGGGGCAGAAACTTGTCAGCCTGAGCCTTTTAAATCATTTGATTTTAAAAATTATGTTCATTGATAAAAGTTTGAATCAATAAAATAAAATATGAGAACACTTAGGGGAAAGGTATCATGCTCTGGGTTAGCACTCAGTTCACATCAAATGCTTAGCGGCACTGACGCTTCCCCTTCCCTGTTGGTGAACTCTATTTTGTCTGTCCCATGGGTTTTAGCTTAAGTTTCCTCCTGTCACTTTGGATGCAGATTAATAGATACAAAACTTCTTCCATGACAGAATTTATGATGTGTTTTTCAAGAGTTCATGGTGGTGAAACGCAGGAATTGCCTAACATTACATTTATCTTAGGTCTAGTGCTTTGTTTTATTTGGGCCAGTTGCCTGATTTCTTTTTCAGGTCTATCCTTATTACTTTTCCAAAATAAAATTTGGACCCTGGAGTGCCCTAGGATAGTAGATTTTCCACTGTAGCACAATTGTGCAAATCACCACAAGCCCACAGGCTGGTAGCTTAAAAAAATTACTACTGAACAGAAAAAAAAAATATGCTAAAGTCTACTATATTACTTATAGCAGTTGAATTTATTTCTATTGGCTAATGATGTTCTTTTTCATAGAATGTCTCATGTCTGTGTAATAACTGGAAAGGACAGGAAAAATACAGTAGATCCTCCATGGCAGCTCTAGCAGAGTGGAAAAATCTGGAAGCAGAACACATGGATTCAAGGCTCAAGTTAGCCCCCCTAAGTGGCTAACATGGGCAAGCACTTAACCTGTATGAGATTCAGCTTCCTGGCAATACTAAGATAAAACACATGTCCAGTACAGTTTTGGACCATAGTAAGTACTATAAAATGATATTTGGGGGAAAATATTGGGTATTTTTAAAGATGATAAATAATACTCTGCACTTGACTATTAAGGCATAGTTCCTGAGATGAATCATGGAAGAAGGTAAGGCACTAAGAAGAAAACCTAAAAACTCTCTACCCTCCAACCTCCCTAATTCTTTTTTTTTTTTTTTTTTAAAAAAGGCTGCCATTACAAATGAGACGAGGAAGACCAGAGGACTCAAGAGATAGCACGGATAAATGTAATGTCTACTTGACCCAAAACGTAGCAAAAACGTATTTGGATAAATGTTATTCATGGCCAGGCATGGTGGCTCAAGCCTGTAATCCTAGTTCTCTGGGAGGCTGAGACAGGCGGATTGCTTGAGTTCAAGAGTTCGAAACCAGCCTGAGCAAGAGCAAGACCCCGTCTCTACTATAAATAGAAAGAAATTAATTGGCCAACTAATATATATGGAACAAATTAGCCGGGCATGGTGGAGCATGCCTGTAGTCCCAGCTACTTGGGAGGCTGAGGCAGGAGGATTGCTTGAGCCCAGGAGTTTGAGGTTGCTGTGAGCTAGGCTGATGCCACAGCACTCGCTCTAGCCTGGGCAACAAAGCGAGACTCTGTCTCAAAAAATAAAATAAAATAAAATAAAATAAATGTTATTTATAACTGACATTCATAACATGAAAACCAGTAATATTATACTTGTACCTACAGCAGAAGTGTTTCATACCTGGATCCCGTTTGCTTTCGTCCTCACTGACCAAGAATCCCATGTGGTAATTCCCCACCTGTTGTGAGTAACTTTTCTCTAGTTCACAAACCGGTGGATAATGGGTGACAAACAGGGTTAAGGATTTCACCTAAAGCAATAAGAAAGAGCACGAATGTTATTTTACTTTTAAATTTTAATGACAACTTTTCTTAAACTTTGTTTTCAAAAATTTCAATCCCTCATAAAAGTTGTAAGAAAAGTACAATGACCATCCCTATATACTTTATCTAGGCCACCAATTATTAATACCTTGCCATATTCCCTTCCTTCCTCCCTTCCCCCCTCAGACACACACATGCAATTTTTCCTGAACCATCTGAAAATTAGTTGCAGACATCATGACACTTTATCCCTAAATACGTAAGATTCTAAGAACGAAAACATTCTCCTATATAACCAAAATAAAATTACACTCAAGAAATGTATTACTATTATATAATCCCTAAATCCCCCCAATTGTCCCAATAATTCTTTTTTCCCCTCTTTCCTTGTTGTTTATGACATTAACATTTTTGAAGACTGAAGGAAAACTATCATCTGGAAAAAAAAAATAAATGGACATTATACCTTAAAAACAAAACAAAAAACTGAAGGCCACAAAAGGTTAAAGAAAAAGTAATTTTTTAAAAAAGAAATATAAGTAATAAAATATGCTTTCATTGGCTACTTAAGGAAGAGAGGAAGAAATGAAAGTGGGAAGAAGACACAAAGAAAAGAGCAATAAAATGTGGGAAAAAACAGAAAAAGAAAGTCTAAAGGAAAGAGCAGCTCCAGGCAGGTGCTATGAGGGAGGAATAGAAAGGCAGAAACCAAAACGAACAAAGACACAGAAAATAAACAAAAGGGGAGACGTGGACAGAGATGGCAGAGATGGAAAGTTTGACACAAATAAAATTTCACACTAGGAGCCCCACCCAGAAGATGGCGGATGAGAAACACCGCCAGACAGAGTGTCCCTGCAGAAAAGACAGATTCTAGCAGAAATTAGAAGAAAGAAGCAAGAAGACGAGCCTATATCGGATGAGGGTCGGCAGGAGTACCTGAGACCATGGGAGACTCCACGGGAGGAGGTCTCGGAGGAGAACTGGAAGCTGGGACCGCCGGAGCAGCCCGGAGACCAGCGGGAAGGGTAGGTGGATCTGCCGTTTCCCCTCCCCTGCATCCCGGACTGCTGGTGGGCTCCCCAGCAAGCGGAGAGATCTGCGGACACCAGCCCAGCGACGGCCGCCGCCAGTGGCCTGTAGCGGACGTGGCACCTCCGTGTGCACAGACCCGAGCCGGGAGGCAGACGCCATATTGCCTCCTCCTCCCCTCCCCCGACCCTACCCGAGGCTACCCAGAGAGACAATATAGCCACCAGCCGGAGGCACCTACAGGGAAGGGGACCTTCCCTTTTGGAGCCCTACAGCTGACTAAGCGGAACTCAGACTATGAGCTCTCTGCCGGCCAGCCCTCCCAGGTGCTGCTGGCACAGTGATCCCAGGAAAACGGGGCAGAACCTGAGGTTGAGAGACATCGACCCAGCTTGGGCTCCCTGTGGGTGAATTGGGACAGGCACTCATCTCCCTGGTGGGGACATAGTTTGAACTCTGGGACCCAGAGGTCAGACCTGCAGACCACATCCCGTGCACCGAGGCCTCGCATTGCCCGGGGCACAGAAGGGAGATAAGTGAACAGCCTGCTGAGGTGAACAAGAGCTGATAACAGGACACAAAAACAACAGCGTAGCCTATTCCTCAAAGCAAGCGCCACCTACTGACAGGGAGAGCATCCTGCTCACCCTTTTCACGACATCTACTGACTCATTATACAGGGAGTGGTCGAATCTCACCCACAGACACCACCTACCGGCTCAGAAACTAAACAAGGCGTGTGAATACCCAAACAAAAACCTAAAGAAAAGAAACAACTGATTGACATGGGAAGAAATCAGCGAAGGAACTCAGGAAATATGAAGAACCAATCAGAAAACACACCCCCAAAGAGGAGCCCCAGCCCCCTAGAAACGGACACCAACCAAAATCAGGCAACCAAAATGACAGAAGAGGAATTTCGTATGTGGATCATAAGAACGCTCACCGACTTGCAAGAACAACTCAATAACCAACATAAAGAAACCACAAAAAGCCTCCAGGATCTAGAAAAAAAGTTCACTAAAGAAATAGACACAATGAAGAAAAGTTTAACCGAACTCCTGGAAATGAAGAATCAGGTCAGGGAACTA
>VSMD01112955.1:0-52046 GCA_008750895.1 Mirza zaza
GGCCCGGGGCTGCTCTGGGTGGGGAGGGGACTGCTGTGGGCGGCCCGGGGCTGCTCTGGGTGGGGAGGGGACTGCTGTGGGCGGGCCCGGGGCTGCTCTGGGTGGGGAGGGGACTGCTGTTGGTGGGACGGGGCCACTCTGGGCGGGGCAAGCTACTGTGGGCGGAGCCAGGGCTGCCATGGGCGGAGCCAGGGCTGCCATGGGTGGGGCGTGCTGCTGTTGATGAGGCGGGGCTGCTATGGGCAGGGCCGGGACTGCTGTGGGCGTGACAGGCTGTTGTGGGTGGGACTGGGATGGGGCCAAACTGGGCGGGGCCGCGGCTGCAGTGGGCGGGGTGCGTTCTATGGGCGGAGCCAGGGCTGCCATGGGCGGGGCGCTGTCGATGGGGCGGGGCTGCTATAGGCCTGGCTGGGAATGGGGGGGATTGCTGTGGGCGGGGCCAGGGCTGCTGTGGGCGGGGCCGGGGCTGCGGTGGGCGGTGCTCACCAGGCAGTCCCGCTGCAGCGTCTTGACCAGCGCGCTGAAGGTGTCGGCATCGAGCAGGAGCCCCTCAGGCATGTCCTGCATGAAGTCCAGGTCCTTGTACGTGGGGATGCTCTTCTCCTTCTCCTTCTTGCTGGCGCGCCGCTTGTAGGTGGAGCCCTTGAGGTCGAACTTAAGGTGCATCTTGACGACGCGTGGCAGCACGTTGTTCATGACCACCACGCGGATGTTCTTGCCGCCCGACTGCACGCAGTACAGCCCGTAGAACTTGGGCAGCAGCGTCCGCGGGTTCTGGTTGAGGTTCTGCAGGGAAGCAGGGGGTGAGTGAAGAACAGGGACCCTCTCAGGGTGTCCCTGCCACAGGGAAGAACCTCCCCCTACCCCTGGAGGTCCCCGCCTCTGGGCCCATCAGGGCCCGGTCTGCAGACCCCGCCTGGCCGGCCTGGCCAGCCCCTGTTTCTGTAAGACTTCCAGCTGAGGGCGGTTTTTCCATTTTTAAAAAGTTGAAAAATACCATAAGAAAAATAGTATTTTATGACATGTGAAAACGATGTGGAATTCACACTTCAGCGTCCCTAAATAAAGTTTTATTGGCACACAGCCGTGCCCATCCACTCACGGGCTGTGCAGGGCGGCGCCTGCGCCACCGAGGCAGAGCAGAGCCGCGAAGACACTGCCCGCTTGGAGCCAAAGGTATCCCCGTCCGGCCCTTGCTGGTCAGGTTTGCAGAGCCCTGATCCAGAGGAGCGGGGGTCCCACCCTAAGCATCACACACAGCGGATGACGGATGCCTCAAATGGGAAACGGAGGCACAGGCTATGCTGAGCTGCCCAGAGGAGCCGGCAGCGGCTGGGGGCTGGCGGTTCAGGAGGCGCCGACCCTTGTCTGGGCAACACCTGACCCTGAGGCCGGGAAAGGCAGCGCTGCCGCCGGGTTCCTGCCCTCCCTCCCAGGGCCTGACGTGCCCTTTTCTCAAGGGTGGAGAGGGATGGCGCTGCCTGCACCAGCAGCTGGTCTTTTGTGGCGCCAGCTGGTGGCCCGTCCCCCTCATCTCTGCGACTGAGTCACTCCTGGGCCGCTTGGCCCTCGGTGGTGGCTGAGGGAGACGGTGCCCATGGGCTGCTATTTCTGGGACCCGAGACTCTTGGGGCTGGGCAGGGTGTTCTGGGCAGCCAGGCAGCGGCGCCCCAGCCCTGCCCGGGGTTGGCAACCAGGGCCCTCGGCTGCAGGGGGAGGTGAGGGTGGTCCCGAACACCTATTGATGGGGCCCCCGAGGGTGAGTCTGTGAGCCTGCCCCGGAGGTGCCAGTGTCGCCTGCCTGCTCCCGCCAGCCGAGGGAGCGGGGTCGGGGGCAGAGTGGAGGGGCCACGTGCGGAGGCAGGATGGGGGCCAGGGGACCCTGGATCGGGCCCTGCCGAGCCTTTCTTGTCCCCTCTCCCCCATCCCCAAGGCCACGGCCCCGCAACCGGGCGCCACGCACCATGTAGTAGCCGGGGAGTAGCTTCTGCAGGAACTCGGCCTCCTTGTGCATCACGGTCTTGATGATGAACTCGTCGTCGCTGGTGACGTAGAAGAGGGAGCCGCTGGCGCCCGGGTTGGAGAGCTCAATCAGCGGCTCGTTGCACAGGGAGTACTGAAAGGCAGAGGCAGGCGGCTGGTGAGCGGGCCTGGGGCCAGCGGACACACAGCCGGACAGACGCTGCCCCTCAGCTGCCAGACAGCCCTGGGAACTGGTGGTCAGTCTGTTTACAGACGAGGAAACGGAGGCTGTGGGGCAGGTGACTTTCCCAGGGCCACATGCCAAGGACTGGAACTGCCGACTCCTCCGCCTGAGTTAGCAGCAGACACCTGATTGCATCGTGGTGCCCACACACCTGGCCAAGACATGGTCCCAGCCCCCTTTGCAGCTGGGTGTGGCCCCGACGGCAGCTCTGCCCAGTGAGCTGCGAGCACAACAGTGAAGTGAACTTCGGTGAAGGCCCCCGATATGGGAGACAGACAGCTGGGGTGCCTCGTTTTATGGGGCACCTTTTCTCTGTCCTATTTCCCTCCTGGAACACTGATGTGACAGCTGGAAGCCCAGCAGCCACGGGGGGCACCATGAGTTGACCTTTAGGATGGAAGGTGTGTACCAGCAGCAGCAGAAAGAGAAGCTGTGTCTCTGATGGGCAGTCCCCACCCGGGCCCCCAGCACACCCCAGCCCCAGCACTCGCTCCCCACCTCTCTTCCCCATCCTCCCCCTCACTGACATTTGTTTGCCTGCCTGTTCACTGTCTCCCTCCCCCACATGCCCTTCCCGGCCATTAAATGGGACGTTCCATGGAAACAGGTGTCTTTGCAACATTTGTTAAGTGAGACAGTGAAAATGAGACCTGCAGGCTGTGACCCTGGGCCACTGAACTACTTCCGGGGTTAAGGCTGTCTGGGTTGGGCTTTCTGTCCCTCACACCCCCGACATCCAAGCTGATCGCCATGGCTATACACGGATGAGGCCACGAGGGCTCCCCAGCCGCTGAGGGTGCCACGCCTGCTGCAGGGGACGCCAGCGGAGCACCCGCAGGTGGACACGCGGGAGGCTGTGACACGTGCGGCCCCAGCCCGCCAGGAAGAACACTGAGTGCTGGGTGGGGCATCCCCCTCGGGTTAGGGGTGGTGGCGAACGGAAGTGAGGGATGGCGCCTCTGAAAACAGACACGGGTTCCGCACAGCCCTCCTGGTGCAGAGCACGCCGCCGGCTCCTCTGGCTCCACCGTGGTGGGCAGCGGCCATTCCCGCCGTGTCCCAAGGCAGAGTCGGTGGGATTCACGAGGCGCTGGCCGTAGGGAGTGAGGAAGCAGGGAGGACTGAAGTGGAAGCGAGAGGCGCCAGGCTGCAGCCACTGCCAGGTGCGGCCATCTGTCTGTCCTTCCTCCGCCCACGGCCACGAGCCACAAATATCCACGGAAGACACAGAGCCCACGCCGGGCTCCTCCGCTCTCCCTGCGTGGCAGGAAGCCTCCAGCCTCTCCCAGACAGGGTGCGGCGGGGCGGGGCGGGGGTTCCCTCCTGGGGCCGGAGCCCTCCCAGGGAGGCAGGGAGGCCCCTGCAGAGCCCACAGCCGTGTCCTCAGGTCACCTTGGACACAGAGGCCACAAGCAGCCTGATGTCCCTGCGCCAGGCACAAGCCATCGCAGCCTCTGCAAAGCACCATGGGGAGGCCATGCTGACACGCACAGCGGAAAAAGCCACGAATGGGTGCGTTCAGCTTGATACAAAAGAAATCTATGAGAGAACGTTCTGGAACCAAGCAGCTCATGGCAGTTGGCCGCAGGGAGCAGGCCACATGTGTGGATTTCTGAGCTGGGAAGCAGCAGGACAACTGGAGTGGGACCCGGTCGTGGGGGCCGGGGCTGGGGGCTCTCGGCGACCGTGCTGCTGTGGGCTGACTGAGGCCCACCTCTCCTCGCTGCAGCCGACCAGCCAGGGGACTGAGGCTGACCGTTTGCAGCCCCTAAGCCAACCCTCTGCCTCTGTCCTCTTGGCTGGCGCTGCTGCCTCAGCTGTCGGAGCGGAG
Organism: Mirza zaza; assembly: GCA_008750895.1. Classification (NCBI taxonomy): domain Eukaryota; kingdom Metazoa; phylum Chordata; class Mammalia; order Primates; family Cheirogaleidae; genus Mirza; species Mirza zaza. The sequence continues at coordinate 4,038 of VSMD01112955.1, forward strand.
TGGAGCCCGGCAAACCCAGCTCCCAGAGCCTCCCACCTGTGCCCTCCACTGCTCCGGCTCAGGGCCGCACGGGAGGGGACAGAACACATGCCCTCGCCTCCTCTTGCCACCGTTGCGAGGCCACACACATGCCGTGGGCCGGACAGAGGCGGGCGGCTGCTGCCTGCCCAGCCACTGGGGCCCCAAGGACACTCTCGCCACCTGGGATGGGCACCAGCCAGGCTGCAGGGCCACCGTGCAGACCGCCGAGGCCGGGAGCTCATTCAGATTGGGTTCTAGGTGAGATCTAGGTGTCCCCTGCCTCCGTTTTCATTTGTCTGCTCCCCACTAAGGGACACTCACGCTGTCTCCCCGCTGCTGTGAACCACGGCATCCATTTTCACTTCTGGCAACCTGACGACCAGCGTCTGGGTAACCCGGGGGCCCAGTGACTCCTAGGTACCCAAATGGGGCTGGGGTCCCCTGGGGTCATGCGCACCCCTGGCTGGAGCAAACGCTAATTCTCTCTAGAAGGATGTAGCCTCCATTGAGGACACAGGTTTCCCCCAGACTAAGATAAACCAAATTCATGACAGAGTCAACGACCACCAGAGACACAAGGGAAAGAGACACCATGCATGACAGCCCAGCTGCGACAATCAGACACAGTGTTTCAAACAGTTACAGATCAGCTTGTCTACAGATTGTAAGTTTTCCTCTGATACAAAGTTATAAAACAGTGACCAGGCAGATTTAGGAAAGGACCTCACAGAGCTTTTAGACGTGGAGCTCTGATGAACTTGGAGGCCACCTCGGTGAGCGCCAAGCTGGACTGTAACCCTATGCAAGGAACCGGCTGAGCTGCACCCACACGCCCGGCCTACGGAACCTCCGAGGCCGCAGACGTGAACTGTTTTATGTCACTAAGCCTGTGGTTGTTACACGGCAGTAGCTGACACACTCACCAGGTAATCATCCGGCCGGATCCCGAACAGTTCCCGGAAGTAGCGGAAGGCGACAGGTGCATAGGTCTTGAACCGGAAGTCCTGGAAGTGGTGGGCGGGGGTGAGGTTGCTGCCTTCGCTGTGGAGGAAGGACAAAGAGGACGTCTGTGAGGGACAGTGGTGTTTTGGGCACCTCTCTCCGCTCCTTCCAATGGCCATCCCCAGGCCCAGGGCGGTGCCTCCAGCTGCCGAGCCCCAAGGCGTCCTCCAAATGGCCCAATACCACAAGCAACATGGGGCTCCCGACGGGACTGTCCCCCAGCAACCATCCCCCCTTCTCTCATTCCCAATGGAGCCCACAGTGTTGGCTGGACACATAGCTGCCCAGAGTTAGACCTCACTGCCTAGCCTCTCTTGCAGCTAAGTGTGGTCATGTGACTGCACTCAGCCAATGAGACGTGAATGGGGCAGGAACAATGTGTCTTATTTCCTGGTTGTGCCCTTAAAGGGAATAGGCATGCTATTCCCCTTCTCCTTCTCTTCCTTCCTGCTGCTGGAATGCAGACATATGGCAGGGCGTTGGGCAGCCACCTGGGACCGCTGGTGACAGAAGCTGCATGTTGAGGATGGCAGTGTGGAGCCACCTTCCCAGCCCTGGATTGCCTACTGGCATTTTCACACGGGAGAATCAACTTCAACCTTTTCTTTTTTGTTTTCCTTTAAAACCACTTTTATACTGCGTCTCTCTGATTCTGCAGCAAACTAATATCCTGACTGATGTGGGGTCAGAGCTCAGAGCCCAGGAGATGCCAGGAGAGGCCCGGTGCAGTTTTCATCAGGGAAGGGCACTCAGAGAACGGGCTGCTCCGAGCGAGAACAGCCCTGTCCGGCGGGCAGGCCCCCGGAGCCCCAGGGCTGCTGCTGCAGGGCGCGCCCGGCCAACCTGGGGAAGAAGATGCTCTCCACCACGTAGAAGTCCTGCATGAGCACGTCCCGCTCGGGCTTGGAGCTCAGGTTGCCCACGGTGTAGCCGATGCCCAGCTGGATGGCGCCCTTCAGGGTGGAGGAGGTGGTCTGCGGGAGACACAGCACGTCAGGACCCTGGGCCGGCCCCTGCCACGGCCCTGTCCCCCGGGTTTGCTGGGGGGGTGGGGGCCGGCACCCAGCCTGCAGCTGACCCCTGGCACCCGCTCACACCCTCCCTGGGGCCCCCTGCACGGGCACCTTCCAGAACTGTGACCATCCTGCCACCCCACTGCAGGGGAGGGAGCCAAGCTGGGAAGGCGAAGCCACCACCTTCGGGCCACATAGCACGCAGCGGCTCGGCCGTGACTCTGACACCGCTTTGTGTCAGAGGCCTCTTCCAGGGATGTTCTGGAAGGCCCCGGCCACCCCAACTGAGCAGGATTCTGTTTGGTTTTTTAGGGTGGCACAGTTTACAGAGCGATGAGGGAGTCACACTCATTTCCATAGACTGGGTTCCTTCTACCTGCTTTTTGCATGACATATGGGGCTGGACAAGACAGCCTGGCCCTCTAAGGATGCTGTGAGCCAAAGCCTCGCACGCTTGCGCAGCACTGGCTGTTTTTCTTTTGTTTTGTTTTTTGAGACAGAGTCTTGCCCTGTCACCCAGGCTGGAGTACAGTGGTGCAATCACAGCTCACTGCAGTCTCCATCTCCTGGCCTCAAGCGATCCTCCTGCCCCAGCCTTCCAAGTAGCTAGAACTACGGTGCTATCGCCCAGCTAATTTTTCTATTTTTTGTACAGATGGGGTCTCGCTATGTTGTCCAGGCTGGTCTCTAACTCCTGGCCTCAAGCGATCCTGCTGCCTCAGCCTCCCAGAGTGCTGGGACTGTAGGCCTGGGCCATGGCACCCCGGGGTGGGAGCTATTATTTCCATTGCCAGCATTGTTAATGCTGTCACCCTGTGCATTCTGCGTGATGTGCCCACCCTAACACTGAGGAAGACACCTCAGTCTCCCCAGCGCTCCCACCAAGGGTTCGGGAGGCCGGGAGGGGGTCGGAGATGGTCTTTGCCAACAGGGCAAGGCCTTCCCTCCGTGCTCGGGCACCTGGCCCTCGGCTTGCCCCCTGCTGAGCCTCCCGGGTGGGGGGGGAGGGGGGGCAGCCTGGCCTCTGCGTCCCGGGCCCTGCCGATGCTGCGCCAAGCAGACGCCTGCTCAGAGACACACGGAGGGAAACTCAGCGCTCCTGGGCGTCGAGGAAGAGCAAATCAGAGTCACAAAGAGACACCGAGTCTCGCCCACTGGGCACCAGATCCACAGGGACGGACGGTCACGGGCGCTAGTGCGCGTGCGGAGAAACCGCGGGCCTGTGTGCTCTGTGAACGTGAAATGCTGCAGCCGCTGTGGGAAGCAGTCTGGAAGTTTCTCAAAGGGTTAAACGTAGAGTTACCCTGTGACCCAGCGATGCCACTCCCGGGCACCTACGTCCACGCAAAAACTTGTAAGTGAGCTTTCACAGCAATGCCGTTTGCAAGTGGAAACGACTCGAGTGTCTGTGGATAGGTGAGTGGATCAACACGACCTGGTCCATCCACACGTGGAGCATCACTCAGCCACCAAAAGGACGAGGCTCCGACACAGGCCACAGCGTGGAGGGACCTTGAGGACATCGTGCTCAGTGAGAGACGCCAGACACAGAAGGACACAGTGTGAGACTCCACTTATATGAAACGTCCAGAACAGGCAGATCCACGGAGACAGGGTATGGCTTCGTGGGTGCCAGGGGCTGGGGAGGGGGTGGGGAGGGACTGCTGATGGGGATGGGGCTTCCTCTTGGGAGGTGAGAATGTTCTGGAATTAGAGGTGATGGTTGCACGGCTCTGTGAAAGTGCCAGAAACCTTTTACTGTACACTTAAAAGGGTGAATTACACAGCATGTGAATCACATCTCAGTGTAGCCAGTATGTTAGAAGGAAAATGCAACCGAGGCAGGGGTGTGAACAGCAGAGGGTCACACCTCCTGCCCACACGGCCTGGGCCGGAGCGTCCCACCCTCGCTGTCCGAGGCCATGGCAGGCAGTGAGCCCCTCTCTCTAGATGAGGCACTGCCCAAGGTCGCTTGATTCTGAAGCCAGGCTGAGCCACACGGAACATGTCACCCGGCTGCCAGGCCAGCACGGAGCGGGAGTCTCACCATGGACCGAGGTCCGTGAGAGCATCTGCCTCCAGCCAAACACGGCGTGCCCCACGCCAGCCTGAGCAGACCCCGTGTGCCCCCTCCCCTTCCCTCCCCCGTCGCCCGCCCCCCAGCAAGCCAGCCGGGACAGCTGAGGAACCTTCTTGTAGGTGGTTTCGCCAGACGCGTCCACGCCTCGATGGCCCAACTTCTTCCCGTGGCCGGGGCCCGGCTGGCCGGTCATCGACAGGGCCTGTGGGGAGGAGGCAGGAGGTGTGAGGTCGTCACAAAGGCACCGCCACCCAGAGAGGGGCTTAGTCACCGGGCCGGCAGGAGCACACGGGGGCCACTGCTCCAGGGTGCAGCTGGAGGCCACTCACTGGCACGTTCCAGTGGGCAGCCAGGGCCCGCAGCATCGGGCGGGGACCCCAAGGCTAGGCCCCCGGCTGCTCCAGAAAGGCAGGAAGACCAGGCGGCCTCGGCCCGCCGGACTCAGCGCTTCCCGGGGCACCGCGGACACGGGGGTGGCTCATGCCCTGGGGAGGGGCGTCCTGGGCACTGCAGGTGCTGGGCAGCGTCCCTGCCCCCACCCACTCCAGGCCAGGAGCCCCCGAGTGTGACAACCACAGATGTCCCCAGAGGGCAGGACGCCCCGGTGAGACCCCACAGCTGGTGTGACCGCACCCGGCTGCTCCTCCCATGGAGAAGGTCCCCTGGCCGGGGACAGGCCCAGCTCCCACCGTCCCAGCAGGCGGGGATGACCCATCTCACTGTCCCCATGGGAGGGGGAGGGGCCTCAGGAGCCTGCAGGGACACAGCGTCACCTGTCACTGAGGCTAAGGGGCTCTCACTAGGCACACTCGGGGAGCCCTGTAGCCCCCGACCAGTCCAGCCAGGCGGCACCCCCACCCCTCTCCTGCCCTCCCGGCTGCGCAGCCTCTGCCCCGCTTCCCCTCTCTGGCCAGCAGGGGGCGGGCTCCTCCCAGGAACTGCCCCAACCCGCTCCGCAGCCCTCGCTGGCTCCCGGCCGCCCTCCCCATGGTGGACTCAGAGTAAGGTCCCCGTCCAGGTGGACGAGTCCACCACGGCTCTGAGTGTGGACGCAGGACGCCTGGAAGGACCTATGTGGCAGGTGGCATCCCTGGCGAGGAGGGACACAGGCCACACGGGACTCCTGCTACCGCGTGGCCCTCACAGCCGGCTCCCGTCCCTGGAGGCACCGTGACCCTCCCGAGTGCGCCCACCCGCCCGAGCTGCAGACGGCACGGCTGAGGAATGGCTCTCGGAACCAGACTCCAGAAGGGACGGTGGCGGTGGGCGGCTGGGAGCAGGAGGGGCTCGTGACCACGCACATGCCAGCACGTGCCCACAGCCTCGCCATGCGCTCACGCCCCATGTGGCTGCCAAGGGTGCCGCGTGGGACCCGCTGGGGTGAGGCGTGCAGGCGGAGCCGCTGGCCTGGGGCTTTGCCCTCCGGGCAGCGTCCGACCCCCTTCCACCCCCAGCCCTTATGCCCCGGTGCCCAAGCTGGCCGCCTGCCACTTCGAGTCCCAGCAACACCAGGGTCGATCCCCAAGGGCAGAGCCTCCAGCCACATCCGTGGTCTGGCCACGTGGGGCGGACACACACGCTAATCAGCCCGCCCGTCCTGCGCCCTTGACCCCCGCCCCCACCACTGACTTCTGTCCTCACAACTGGAGATGCCATCAGGGGCCCAGAGAGGGGCAGTGGGCTGCCTAAGGCCACTCAGCTCCTCACCGAGCGGGTCCAGTTGGGACTCCCAGGCCCTTCACCCTCTGGACACTCACCTCTGTCGGGGCCGCCTTCTTCTGGGTCAAACCTGCGGGGGAGACAGAGACTTCAGAGTGAGGCCTGCACCCCTCGGCTCCCTGCACCCCTGGACGGGACTCGAGGGCCAGGTAAGTGCCCCCCCTTGGGGCATGCCTCAAGGTCACATCGCGGCGGGAGCAGAGGGGGTGATGCGGTGAGAGGGTGGGCCGCGGGGCTGGGTGCCGGTCAGGCCCTCGGGCGGGCACAGCCTCTCCCCGACACCACCTGAGCGCTGGCAGGCGCACGGCAGGTCCAGCGGGGACCATCACAAATCCACGGAGAAGCCAGCTCCTCGCTGGGGGTGCGGCCCCTCCCTGCTCTGGGCCGGGCAGTGTGGGGATGGGGTCGGTCTGGGGACAGACCCGTGTGGACAGGTGGGCGAGGCAGGACCACGTGGGGAGGCACGCGGGAGGGCGGGGAGGAGGTGGGCGCCAGGCTGGCTGTGGCCTCGGGGAGGAGTCTTTCTTGTCCCGGTCGGTCGTGGCCTCGCAGAGGCCGGGGAGGGCCTCGCTGCTTTAAAGAGGCCCACGGCGAGGCCGGAGAGGGGTGACTCCGCCCAGGTCACGTGGAAGAAGGGACTTTGGAGCCAGGTCTGGGTCATGGCGCCCCCGCCCCGCTGACCCGCCTTGCTCGGCCGTCCCTGCCAGGGCCCCTGGCCCCCTCGCCACCCTTGGGGATGCACGGACGACCCACGTGCGTCCAGCGCCAGGGCCACTCTGCCACCTCAGACCCCGTGTGTGCGCGTCACAGGCAGTTGGGCTGCTCAGCAGGGAGCTCCCGGTTCTGCTTACGTGACAGCCACGCTGGACATGCAGCAGGGGCCCACCGAGCTGAGGGAGAAACCGTGTGTGTCGTGTCGGGGGCTGTGGGCAGACGCGGCTCAGGAGGAGACCACGTGACCGAGCCACCCGTCACAGTGGTCAGCCCGCACTGGCCTCGGTGCTCGGGCTGGAGAGCGTCGCCCAAACTCAGGACCTCAGAGCGTGACCTTATTTGGGAACAGGCTTTGCTGACAAAATTGGCCGAGACAAGGTCGGACCTCGGGGCTGGGCCCTGGCCCGCAGGACGGCTGTCCTCGTAAGAAGAGCAGAGACTCGGGGCACCCCCTGAGGACACAGGCAGAGACCGGGCGATGCTCCTACCCGCCAAGGAAGCAGCCACCACCAGCAGCTGGGGGGTCCCGGGGCAGACCCTCCGTCCCGGCCTCAGGAGGACCCACCCTGCCCACACCTTGACCCCTGACTTCCAGAACGGACGAGAATAAACTGCTGTTGTTCTCAGCCCAGACACGCACACTCCGGCCGAGGTCTCTGGCCGTGCCCGGATCCCACACCAGCCAGAGGGGCCGGGCAGGGGTGACAGGCGGCCAGTGGGGCCAGGCAGAGGAGGGGACGCCGGCTCAGGAGGGGTGTGCGGCGGGGACAGGCTGTGCTTGCGGGAGGGGTGGAGGAGTCCGGATAACTAAGGAATCCGGCTGCGGCGCTACGGAAGGACGGGACTGCCCTGGGCAGGAGGGGACAGGCCGCTGGGTGGCCCTGCTGAGCGGGGAGCGCCAAGGGCAGATGTCAGGTCTGGTGCTCGGCCCCTCCGTGTGGCGCCCCTCTGGAGGACTGAGCCGGTCCTCCAGCCCCTCCTGGCTGCAGGGACCACCCGCCGAGGCCTGTGCCTGTCACCGACCGCTGGCAGGGGTGCTGACACATGTTTGCGTGGCCGCCAGCGGCAGAACAATTCGCGGCTTTGCATCCAGGGCTTGGGGGCAGGAAAAGGAGAGCGGGCAGGAAGCCGGTGGCGGACGAGGCGGAACATTCTAGACCTGGTCAGGGGCCCCTAGGGCTGCCCTTCTCAGCTGCCCAGCCGGAGGATGGGGAGGGCGTCCTAGGGTGGGGACAGACCGGGTGCTGGAGCACCCGGTGAAGGAGCTCCGAGCTCGCAGCAGAGGCGGGAGGCGCCCCGGCCTTGGTGCCGCCAGCCGGTGGGCGAGCGGGTGCCGCCGTCTCCCCGCTGCCTGGTCCTCGGAGCCCGCCCGGGCACAGAGCCCGGACGTGCCTAGCCCCGATGAAGGACTGTCACGATCTCGAGGTGACTAATTATCTTCTGAATGAGCCACCCTGTTTTCGAGGAAATTAAGTTTTAAAAATAGTCGGGGGAGGAGGAGGAGAGGCGAGCGCGCCGCACGGCGGGAGTGACAGATGTGCGGGGCGAAGCCACGTCCCCGCCGTCCTCGCCCGCCCCGCTCCCCCCACGAGAGGGCGAGCCTGCCCCTTGGCCTCCAAGCAGCCCCCACGAGGCCTCAGCAGCCCCCGCACCCGTCTGAGCGAGGCGCGCCCGCCGAGCAGCCGAAGGCAGGGCCCCCGCGACCTGGTGGTGCCCGGGCCCGGCCACCTGCAGCGGTGACCTCACAGCCACCTCACGGCCTCGGCTGGGGCTGTGCTCCAAGCCTGTCTGCTCACCCGGGAAGCCGAGCAGCAGCGCCTTCGCTCTGCTGTGCCCCGGGAGGCCACACCCTCAGGGCACGCCCGCCCAGCGGCCGCCTGGTCCACGCCTGGCCTGTGCTGTGGCCGCCCCACCCCCGCCTGGATGCTCTGCCCTGCGCCAGCCGCCACACCGCCCTGCTGGCACCGCCCTGCCCTGCAGATCCTGTCTGGTCCCTGCTGCCGATGACAGACGGGCTCCTTCAGGGCCAGGTCTGCCCTGGGCTGACACTCAAGGGCGTTTGTTGACTGACTTATGGATGGAAGGACATGCCTGTTCCTCTCCTCTGTACACACACAGGCCTCTGCAGCTCTTCTCCGCATATGCTTGATGTGGAAACTGAGGCAGGGAATGACCACATCAGGGCCTCAAAACCTCCCTGCCCTCCTCTCCTCCCTCTGCTCCAGCCACCCCGGCCTCCCCGCTGCACCTCTCACACACCAGGCCCCGTCCTGCCCCAGGGCCTTTGCATGGGCTGTGTCTCTGCTGGCAGGGTTTGCTCCCTTGCTCCACCCAAGCCCGGGCTCAAATGCCACCCCTCAGTGGCCCCAACAGTCCCTTCCGCCACTCCCGCTTCCCGGCACACGCAGCGCCCGGCACACGTCTGGGCGGCCCTGGGCCAGGTGCCCACCCACCGCACTGAGCGAGCCAGGCTGTGAGGACACAGGCGCCTTGGAAGGCCTGCAGTCCCGAGAGACCAGCAGGCGGGTTCACTTCCCCCGTCTGCCGCGACAGTCTGCCCTTGGGCTTCCTGCCCCGCAGGTCTCTGACCAGAGACCCTGTGCAGCCAGCGAGGGAGGCCCGGCCGGGAGGGGCACCCCAGGGCACACGCCCGAGCTGGGGACCCCCTGGGGGCGGAGCCAACCCTCAGCCCTGAGGCTCAGCCTGCCGGGGCTCCGGGGACAAGTCGCTGAGTCGCTGAAGCCACACCTGCCCGCGGAAGGGCACGCACACACAGGGCCATCTCGGATTCCAAGCGGGACCAAGCCCAGCAAGACCGCAGAACCGCCCAGCTGAACCCAACCCAGCCGGCTCGTGAGCCAGCCCGCGCCGTGGGAAGGCACCGGGTCCGGGGTGGTTTGTCACACAGCAACAGCTGACGGAAACAAGTGTCTCATCCGCACGCTCGGTGCGTTTCTAACAGAAATACCAGGACCTGCTGCCAGGAGAGGAGAGTTAGATTTTCTGACTCCTCCGTCCTACCTGGGTTTCGTACATCCAGAACAGCATGAAGCACGTCCGTAGGACCATGGCTCAGCTCTGACGCGGCTACGACAAGGAACAATCTTGGAAACACCGTGCACGGTGAGAGAAGCCGGGCACAGAAGGCCACATAGTGCCAGTTCCATGTATAGGAAACGTCCAGGACAGGCACATCCACAGGGACAGAACGTGGGCTTGTGGCTCCCAGGGCTGGGGAAGGGGCGGGAAGTGACTGCTGATGGGGATGGGGCTTCTTTTTGGAGAAATGGAATGTTCTGGAATTAGTGGTAATGACTAGACTCTGTAAATATACTTTTAAGAAACTACTAGGGCCGGGCGCAGTGGCTCACGCCTGTAATCCCAGCACTCTGGGAGGCCGAGGCGGGCGGATTGCTCGAGGTCAGGAGTTCAAAACCAGCCTGAGCAAGAGTGAGACCCCGTCTCTACTAAAAATAGAAAGAAACTAATTGGCTAACTAAAAATATACACAGAAAAAACTAGCCAGGCATGGTGGCGCATGCCTGTAGTCCCAGCTCCTCAGGAGGCTGAGGCAGGAGGATTGCTTGAGCCCAGGAGTCTGAGGTTGCTGTGAGCTAGGCTGGCGCCACGGCACTCACTCTAGCCTGGGCAACAGAGTGAGACTCTGACTCAAAAAAAAAAAAACTTAGTCAATGGTACACTTCAAAAGCATGATGCCACACACAGTACAAACCAGCTGCTGGAGAAAGGGAATAAAGGCATAAATCCAGGCCCACGTTCAACGCTCTGACTCCGTGGACCCAAACCCACTTCGGGCTGGTCACTGACGTCGACCCTCGGCTTCTGCTCTGGCTCACACGGGCCAGGACCGACTGTGCTGCCTGCCGGACGCTCCTCGGGCCCTGCCCAGCCTCTCCCCTCATGACGCACAAACGGTCTGGGGGCTCCAGTCACCTCCTAAAGCCCACCCACCATCCCAGAGTCTCCCCTGGGGCCGGGTAGTCCTGGGCCTGCGGGTGCTGAGCAGCGTCCCTGCCTCCACCTGCTCCAGGCCAGGAGCTCCTCGAGTCTCGACAACAACAAATGTCCCCAGACATTGCCCAGTGTCATCGTCCCGGGTGAGACCCTCTGCACTAGCCTGTGTGGTTAAAAAAACACCTCCAATGAGGCCAGGCTTGGTGCCACCTGGAGTTCCAGCACTCTGGGAGGCTGAGGCAGGAGGATCGCTTGAGTCCAGGAGTTGGAGGCTGCAGTGAGCTGTGACGATGCCACTGCACTCCAGCCTGGGTGACAGAGCGAGACCCTGTTTCCAAAAAGCCCTCAGTTGAAACGGCAGAAACAGCAGCGACAGCAAATCTCTGAGCCGCGCACTTTGGCGGGTGCCGAGCCAAGCGAGCCCCTCCCACGCAGAACCTCACCCCCGTCTGACCAGGTAGCTGCTACAGACAGCTTCACATTACGGACGGGGAAACTGAGGCTCAGAGAGGTCCATGGAGTCCAACGCTGCTGATGGGCAGCTGTGTAGGCCAGGCCCCTCACCCAGATCATCCGCAGCCCCCACTGGCCTCTCCGTCTTGGGACTGGCAGCACTTGGCCACTGGTGCCCACCAGGAAGTGACAAGAGATGTGACTCGTGCAGCTGCCCAGCCCCACAGTCACGAGCCCAGCAAGTCGCCTTGGACAGCGCCACCAGCGTGCCACCAAGGATGGCCGCGCCTGGGCTTTCTTTCTAGCGCTTCAGCGTTTGAGTTGAGTCGACTTTAAAAATCACGGTATCCTGGAGAAAAACCTGGGTTTCCTGAGAAACACGCAGACCCAGAAGTAAAAGGCTGGCACCACCACCTGCCTCCTCTGCCCCGTCCACCACAGCCCTTCTCCACGCCAGGCAACCGGGGGCGCCTCTGAGCACCAAAGCCAGTGGCCACTTAATTCATTATACTGCCCCTTCACAGGCTGGGAAACGGGGGATTTGGAGACATTTGGGAAGTTACCCAAAGTCAACGGTGAAAAAACCCTATGATCCCATTTCCAAATCTAGAAAAACCTCTAACAAAATTCAACATTAGTTTCATGTCCAAAAAAAGAAACCCCAAAATCAAGAAACTAGAGAAAGAAGAAAAGGGGGTGGGGCAGGTGATAAGGGAGGGGGCCTTTCCCTAAAAAGAAATATAAAGCAGAAAGTTATGAAAACTGTGTTAACATCCACCATGAGACAGGAGCCACCACTGGGAGGCCGGGAGAGCCACCGCTGCCATAGCGATGCTGCCCAGAGTGATAAGACAAGAAAAAAGAGAAAGGAATGAAGACTGAGGGAAAAAAAGATAAAATTTTAGAAAACCCAAGAGAAGCAATTGACTGAAAATGAGAACTAAACAGAGCAGGACAAGACGGCCAGGTTCCAGCAACCTACCCAGAGCCATGCTGCAAGTGGGTCCGGAGGGCAGGGATTCAGGAGTGCCGCCCTCTGCACACGGCCCCTGCTTTATACGGCTGGCCCTTCTCTGGCCTCACGCTGGGTTAATTTTTACTCGCCATGTGCAGATGACCCTCCCTGGTTGGCAGAGGCGCTAGGAAGAACCCCTGTACTCCAAGGGCACCCCAAGGGCAAGAAGCCCTTGGTGGCTGCTGTTCCCACCTGGTGTGGCACTGTGTCAGTGTGAATTGGTGGGGGTCTTCACCAGGTAGAGGCAGAAATAAAGCATTTCTGGCTGGACGAGGTGGCTCACGCCTGTAATCCTAGCACTCTGGGAGGCAGAGGCAGGCGGATTGCTCAAGGTCAGGAGTTCAAAACCAGCCTGAGCGAGACCCCATCTCTACTATAAAAATAGAAAGAAATTAATTGGCCAACATATATATATATATATATATATAAAATTAGCCGGGCATAGTGGCGCATGCCTGTATTCCCAGCTACTCGGGAGGCTGAGGCAGGAGGATCGCTTGAGCCCAGGAGTTTGAGGTTGCTGTGAGCTAGGCTGACGCTGCGGCACTCATTCTAGCCTGGGCAACAGAGTGAGACTCTGTCTCAAAAAAAAAAAAAAGAAAGAAAGAAATGAAGCATTTCTGTGCGTTTGCTGAGTCTCCGCCTTTCACCCCTAGGACAGGGCCGGGAAAGGCTAAGGATTCTGGAGTTAACAGCTGATTGGAGTAGTTAACATTTCAAAAGACAAGTTAAAAAATAGCAAGCTCTAGCGAACCGTGCTGAATCACGAGTACGCGCTGGCTGGTGGGATGCTGAGGTCTGCGGCTTGGAAATGCACCCGTGGAGCGAGACGGACGGGGGATGGGAGAAGTGAACGTGGCCACATGCCGACTGCAGGATCCAGCCGGTAAGTAGTGGGTGGATCCACTGCCCGATTCTATTAATTTTTTAGTAGTTCTGAACATCTTCTCAGTAAGATCCTTTCTCCCCAGGGGAAAGGTCTCGACCTTAGATGTCCGGTGCTTTCAAGCTTTGGGGACACATGGTGTTTGAGCGGATTCTGCCTGAGGAATCAGAGCCTGAGGAATTGAGCGGATTCTGCCTGAGGAATCTCATGGGTCACAGTGGACAACTGAGTACCAGGCACGTGCCACGGGCTGCCCACGCTTTTGCTCATCACACCTCGAGGAGGCGTGGTCCTACCTCAGGGTCTTTGCATGTGCTGTGCAATCTGCCTGGGACGTGTGCTCATGACGTCTCTGCGTGGCTGGCTCCTGTCCTCCCTCGCTGGGCCTTGGCCTGTCACCTCTCCAGAGAGACGCAGGCTGCGGCAGCCCCCACCGCCCCGCCCTACATCTCTGTTTTATCACGGTCTGGCGTTCTGCTGCTCTGTGTGGGCACAGGCCTGAGCGTCCTGTTCACGGTGGCTTCCCCGCACCCAGCAGGTCCCCGCAGGACAGCAGCGGGAGGCGGAACAGGAAACAGAGGCAGCTGCCAAGGGGAGGAGCGGGGAGGAAGTAAGGCCGGGGCTCGGGCTCAGAGCACAGTGGCTTCACCACCGAGACCGGGCACAGGAGGTGGCACAGGCTTGGGCCAAATGTGCCAAGAACGGAGGGACCTGCGGAGTCTGAGGGCCTCAGGGACACCCTGGGCGTGGCTGGACTCCACCCGCAACGGCGTGGCCTTCGACTGCCAGGATCCTGGGCCCCTCTGACCTCCTCGGAGGACCCGGGCTCGTCGTGCCGCAGTGATGGCTGCCACCAGACACCTAAGTCTTAGACGGTTTTGAGTTATTTCTGGGGCGTGAGACTGGGGGGATGGGGTCTCTCCCTTTGCGTGTTACATCCTCGGGTGCAGTTTAAAATGAATGTTTTGTCATTTTCATTTATAGAAATGAGGGTTTCTAAAAGCATTAACCCGCTCGATTTGTACAACGAGCAAAGGAAAAGAAAACAAACGGTGCAAACATCTGAGAGACAGACAAGCCCCTTTGACGCTAATGTTCATATCGTGAATATGAACATTAGCTCGAGGTGCCCTTGGTCACCTGTCGGCAGGGGCTGGGGACACAGGGTCTCCACGCTGGGCTGGGGGTAGTGCTCGTGGCAATGGGTTCACTGCCCCGGGAGGCAACTTGGCAACAACACTACTAATGCGTGTGACCTTTGCCAGCAATTCTGCTTCTAGAACTTTCTCTTTGATAACTTTAACATGGGTATAAAGACATCTGTGTTCCAGGAGGCTCACTGATTATGCAGCAACAGCTTACAACAGCCTAAAGGTCCTATAAAGGACTGCTGAGAGCAGGGGCTGGTGAACCACGGTCCAGGGCCAAATCCGGCCCACCACCTGCTTTTGTAAATAAAGTTTTATTGGAACACAGTCATGCTCATCTGTTCATGAATTGTCTATGGCTGCTTTTGTGCCACAATGGCAGAATGGAACAGTTGGGACAGAGACCGTCTGGGCTATAAAACCTAAAAAACAAACTGCCTGGCCCTTTACACAAGAAATTTCCTAACCCCTTAGAATAATCGAGCCCAGTTGTCCCCAGCCTCCCAGCAGGGCTGAGAGCAGAGCCCGCACACAGCAGGTGCTCAATAAGGAGCTGATAACAAGGCGAATGAATGATAGAATGCACACAGTGGAATGTTACAGAGCTGCTTAAAAGAACCTGGTGGCTCTAACCTGCGTGGACAGAGACCAGAGGCCAGAGAGACTCGCCACACTGAAAGGTGACTTGCAGGACGAAGGTGGAGGACTCGGACTGCCCGTTTCAAAACTTACTACTTTGGTACCAACTGAAGGTGTTATTTTTGTTGTTTTGTTTGTTTGGTTTTTTTGAGACAAGGTCTCACTTTGTCGCCCAGGCTGGAGTGCAGTGGCATCATCACAGCTCACTGCAGCCTCCAATTCCTGGGCTCAAGCGATCCTCCTGCCTCAGCCTCCTGAGAACCTGGGACTATAGGTACACACCACCATGCTCAGCTAAATTTTTTTTGCATTTTTGTAGAGACAGGGTCTTGCTCTTGCTCAGGCTGGTCTCGAACTCCCGGCATGAAGCAATCCTCCCGCCTCAGCCTCCGGGAGCCAACTGAATGCTTTTGAAAGAATAAAAAAGCCTACTACAAACCTATGGCAATCAAGCACGGTACTGGTATAGACACACATACAAATCGATAGATTACTCCACAATAGATCAGCTGAGAAACTAGAAATAACCCAAATAGTCAATAGATTTCAATAAGGTGCCAAGACAATCCAAGGGGCAAAAAACAATCTCTTTAACAAATGGTGCTGGGACGACTGGAATTCCACGTGCAAAAGAGTGAGGCTGGACCCCAACATCACACCATATACAGAAATTAACTCAAAATGGATCACAAACCTGAACGAATGTAACAGCTACAACTATTCAACTCTCAGAAGAAAATATAAGGGAAGATCTTCGTGACTGTGGATATAGCAATGGTTTCTTAGCTACGACACCAAAAGCACAAGCAACCAAAGAAAAGTAGATAAATTGGGCTTCATCAAAATTCATCATAACTTGAGGTGGGCACGGTGGTGTGTGCCTGTAGTCCCAGCTACCCAGGAGGCTGAGGTGGGAGAATCACTCAATGTGACCTTGTCTCTAAAAAAAAAATTTTTTTTTAATTAAAAAAATTTTTTTTAAATCATCAAAACTTCTGTGCTTCAAAGGACACCAGCCAGAAACTGAAAATACAAACTTTGGAATGGGAGAAAATATTTGTAAATCATATATCTAGTAAAAGATGCACATCTAAAATATATAAAGAACTCCTACAACTCGATAATAAAAAAGCAAATAACCCAATTACAAAACGAGCCAGGGATCTCAATAGACATTTCTGGGCTGGGCACGGTGGCTCGCGCCTGTAATCCTAGCACTCTGGGAGGCAGAGGTGGGCGGATTGCTCGAGGTCAGGAGTTCGAAAGCAGCCTGAGCAAGAGCGAGACCTCGTCTCTACTATAGAGACAAATTAATTGGCCAACTAAAAATATATAGAAAAAATCCTGCCCTCTAACTAAAAAAAAAAAAAGACATTTCTGCAAAGAAAATATACAAATGGCCAACAAGCACACGATCTCTAGTCATCAGAGCAATGTAAGTCATAGTCACAATGAGATACTGCACCCACCAGAATGTCGATGACAAAGAAGACAGAAGAAAGAAGTGTCAGGCCAGGCGTGGTGGCGCATGCCTATAATCCTAGCACTCTGGGAGACTGAGGTGGGCAGATTGCTCGAGGTCAGGAGTTCGAAACCAGCCTGAGCAAGAGCGAGACCCCGTCTCTACTAAAAATAGAAAGAAAGTAATTGGCCAACTAAAAATATATAGAAAAAATGAGCCGGGCATGGTGGCACATGCCTGTAGTCCCAGCTACTCGGGAGGCTGAGGCAGGAGGATCGCTTGAGCCCAGGAGTGTGAGGTTGCTGTGAGCTAGGCTGACGCCACGGCACTCACTCTAGCCTGGGCAACAAGGCAAGACTCTGCCTCAAAAAAGAAAGAAAGAAAGAAAGAAAGAAGTGTCAGTGAGGATGTGGAGAAACCAGGTCCCCCACAAGTTGCCGGGGGCAGTAAACGGTGGTCCACCCACTTTGGAAAACACTCTGACAGTTCTTCAAGTGGCTGGACACAAGGTTTCTATATGACGCAGCAATTCCACCCTTAGGTTTCTACCCAAGAGAAGTGACAATGCACTTCCACACAGAAACTTGTATGCAGATGTTCCTACAGTATTGCCCATAGCAGCCCCAAAGGGAAAACAATCCAAATATCCATCGATGGATGACGGACAAACACAATGTGGTCTAAGCAGAACATTGCTCGGCCACGAACAGGGACGAGGCTGTGACCCAGGCCACAGCGTGGAGGGACCTTGAGGACATCGTGCTCAGTGAGAGACGCCAGACACAGAAGGACACACAGTGTGAGACTCCGTTTCTATGAAACGTCCAGAACAGACAGAGCCACAGAGACGGGACGTGGATTCGTGGTCACCAGGGGCCGGGGGAGGGGGTGGGGAGTGACTGCTCATGGGGACGGGGCTTCCTCTCTGGGTGACGAGAATGTTCTGGAAGTAGAGATGAATGTATTAATGCCCGCTGAACCACACGTGTGGAACAGGTATAGCGTGCGCGTGTGTGCTGCATCTCGGTAGCCGGCGTGGAACAAGGGCACGTCACACACGAGGGCAGAGGCCGTGTGACAAGGGGCTGTGCAGGCGCAGATGCAGCGGCGGGAAAGAGGCCCCAGGGCGGGCCTGGGGGGAGCGGGAGGGACAGTGCAGCTTCCCCTTGCTTGGCAGCGTGTGGCGCCGTGGACACGTGAGGGGGTGGGGCAAGAACCATAGGAGTTGCCCCGAGGCCTGGGGAGGGGGAGGCGCGAGCACTTGCACAGGTGGTTGGCGGCACAACAGGACACTCGGGACTTGGCAAGGAAGGGCTGGGTGTGACCGGGGGGCAGGGCACACGGGGGCCTAGGACGGGGCAGTTCGGGGTCCTCCGGGGCCAGCAGGCGGCCCTGCCCCACCCCCACTGCAGTCTGTCCCCACCGGCTCCAGGCGGTAAACAGGAAGCTCCGCGGGCCCCCACGCAGCCACCAGCGTCCGAGTCAGGGTTCCAGGCCAGCACGGAGGCCCCGCAGCCCAGGGCAGGAGGCTCCCACACGCCAGCACGGGTGGGGTCAGGTCCAGAGAGCAAAGGCCAGCCCCGGGGGAGGTCTGGTCCCGCCACGGTCTGGGGGCACCCTGCCATCCTGCCGTGGGACCGTCCCCCACAGCCAGGCTCTGTGCGTGGCCCTGCGTCCCGGGCCTGGTGGTCTCTGTGCCACCGTCCCCAGCATGGTGTGGCGGGCTGGCCGGCCAAGGCGAGGCCACAGCTGCTGAGTCCCTGCTGCAGATCCCAGGGGCTCTTGGCCCCCATCTGCGCGCTGGACGGCCACCTGGCCCCGCTCCGGGTGAGCAGACCAGAGCAGGGACCCCACTACCTCAGGACGCGCGTGCCCGGCTCACGAGTCGCCTTCCCGTTCCTGTTCACACTGTGAACACGGGGCCTTTTCCTGCACCAAGAGCCACGATTTTGGCATTTTTGTGCTTTTTCCTGGTAATTTTGCTGTTAAACACCCCCCCCCCCCCGCCAGTGTGCGGCTGCAGTGCATTCTAGTGTCCCCGGGCCAGGAGGCTGGGGGAGCCTTGCGCAGGAGCCCGGTGCCAGAGGAGCCCCGCTCTGGAGCCGTGGCGGTGCCGCGCCCGGGACCTCAGTGCTCGGGACAACACTGAGTCCGCAGGCGCCTTTCAGCAGGACACACAGGACAGGACGGGTTGGCCGACGGGAGCCCTATGACCAGAGGCTGGCGGGAACCTGACCCTGGACGTCCCCGGGGGGTGGTGCACGCCTATCAGTGTTGTAGGCCGCTCAACGGGACGAAACTACCGCAGGTGACGAGAATTGACTGGGCTTACGTATTTAGGGGCGAAGAGGCATCGAGCTGGCAGGTGACTGTGAAATGGCCCCGCACGATCTCACACACACACACACACACACACACACACACACACACACACGGGCTAACGTACACACAGAAAAGGCCGGTGCCATGGCCTGGGCCCGTAATCCCAGCGCTCTAGGAGGCCAAGTGGGGAGGATCACTGGAGGCCAGGAGTTCAACATTAGCCTGGGCAACACAGCGAGACCCCATCGCTACAAAGATAAAAATTATCAGGGTGTGGTGGTGGCACCTGTAGTCCCAGCTACTCCGGAGGCTGAGGCAGGAGGACGGCTTGAGCCCAGGAGTTGGAGGCTATGGTGAGCTGTGATGACGCCACTGCACTCCAGCCTGGGCGACAGAGCAAGATCCTGTCTCTAAAGCACTGTAGCACTCATGCCACTTTTTCTATAGGCTTAAAGGTTTTTCAAATGTTAAAAAAAAAAAAAAAAAAGAACAATACGTGCTGAGACGGGTGGGTGCCGAGAAACACCCGGGACGCAGTTATTACCCCCGTAGAGACGGGGAGGGAGAGGTGGAAAGTTCACTTTTTACTGACTACACAACTCACTGCTATTTATTTATTTTTTTACCGTAAACGTGTTATTACTTGTATTTTAGGATTCGCCCGCTGCACAGGGGCACAAGCAGGGAACGGAACAGAATAGAAAGCCCAGAAATAGCCACACGGAGAAGTTCAGTACAGAACGAGGGGACATCTCAAACGGGAAGCACGGCCAGGAGCCACCCGGAGCAGTGAAACCCGCGCAGACCTGGCGCCAGGGCGACTCCAAATAGAGCAAGAGTGCAAACGTGGGAAAAGAAGAAAAGAACCTATGCAAGTCCTAGAAGAATTTAAACACAACCTCAGAGCAGGGAAGATTTTCCTGTTCATGACACCAAACTGGGAAACCACGGAGGGAAAGGATGGTAAACTTGACCACACAAAGACAAAACACCTGCCGGGCATCGATAATCATCACAAGAGAAGATGAGAAAAGAACGACCCAAACTCGCATCACACACCCACGGGCAGCTTCCGTGACACATAAAGAGCTCCCACAAATCAACAAGAACAAGACTGAGACCTCAACTGTAAAACGGGAAAGACGCGATCATGCTGTTCCCAGACAGTGAGGCCCGCGACCCGCGTGCGGGTCACCGTGGTAACCGCGCCGGGCAGACAGACCGGGTGTGCGGGCCGGGCGGCCCCGGAGCTCGCAGGCAGCCGGAGCCAGCCCTGGCGGCGGCCCTGTGCCCCCAGTGGGTGACGCTCCGTCTTCCAGCTCTGGCAACGACAGGTCGTCGGTGGGGAGAGCGGAGGGGAGCCCCGTGAAGCCCGGGGCCAGGTCCTCACACCCAGGCTGTCGCCACTCCCCTGGCAGAAGAACATTTTCAAGAAAAAGAGGAAACGTTACAAAAGAAAAGCTGTGTCAAGAGCTTTTTCTCTGATTCACATTAATTTAAATATAAACTGCGACTCTGCGGAGAAGTCGCTTCACACCGTGACGTCGTCGGGTGGGGACGCGGACGAGGCCCAGGCTGGCGGGGAGGCGGCACGGTCCGGTCTGCTCGGGAGCTGCCCTCGCCCTGCGGCCTACTTCTGTGACGCTTCGCTGTGGCGGGCCGTGCGCCTGGGGAGGGGTGGCCCCCCAGGGCTGGCCCGCGCCCACAGGCTGCGACAGCACGCAGCCCTCGCGCTCCAGGCTGCCCGGCGCTCGGGCCTGCACGCTGCGGGTGCACAGAGCACGGCCGGCCCCGCCGGGCACCTCTCCCTGCCGGTGTCTCTGTGCCCGTGACCTGGGTGTCCCCCGGGCTCATCTGATCCTCCAGTGACCCTGCTTTACAAATGAGGAAACGGACGCACAGAGTGTCGGGACAACCTGCTGCCCGTACCTGTGGGGGCCCCTCGTCCTGGCCACCTGCCCGGCCCCGCCCGGCCCCACGGCCATCCTCCCACCACTGCCTGCAGCCGACCCCAGCGGCTCACGGGGTCCCGTAGGCAGCTCGGCCCCGCCGGCCCCACAGCCATCCTCCCACCACTGCCTGCAGCTGACCCGCCAGCTCACCGGGTCCCACACGCAGCCCGGACCCGCCCGGCCCCGGGGCCATCCTCCCACCACTGCCTGCAGCCTGACCCCAGCAGCTCACAGGTCCCACGCAGCACGGCCCCGCCCAGCCCCATGGCCATCCACCCGCAGCAGCCGCCTCAGCCCAGGGCCGCTCCGTCCCCCGGGGGCTCGGGACCCACCCGGCTGACCGTGCCCTCTCGACCCTCCAAAGGACCTGCTGCTCTGCTCCCAAAGTCCCTTCGGGATGGCATCACTCACCTCTCACGGCCTCCACCCGGACACCAGTCCCCGCCACTTGTCCCTGGGCTCTCACCCTCGGGCCCCACAGCCTGTCCTCCCTGCTCTGCGGCAGCCACCACAGAGCACCTGAGTCAGGACCTGTCCGTCCACAGCCCTCCATGGCTCCCACCTACCTTGGGGTCAAAGCCCAAGTCCTCCCTGGGACCCACCAGGCTCTGCACGACCTGCCCTGTTCCCCCACCCCCGCCCCTCCTCCCTCTGCTCCAGCCATGCCTCCCTCTGCTCCAGCCATGCAGGCCTCCTTGCTGTGCCTCCAACACGCCATGCCCCAGGGCCTTTGCACGGGCTGTGTCCCTGCCTGGCACACTCCCCCCACCTCCACGATGCAGGTCCCTCGTTTCCTTCACATCTCCATTCCAACGCCCCTCCCGAGACCTGGCCCGGACAACCCCTCCCACACCGTCTCTCTCCCCTTCTCCGTGTCGTCGTCTCACCACGCCCGGCCCCGAGTTACATATCTTGCTTCTTTCTTTGTTCACTGTCCGCACACTCCCCGCCCCCACCCCTCGAGTTCGGGGGCCCGTCTGCCTAGTTCCCCCGGTTCCCCAGCACCTGGCCCGAGTGAGCATTCCGTCGGTGATACCTACTGCACCTCGCTGCCCGCACCCGCCAAGGCAGCCCCGCCTGCGCAGCGGCGGGCAGGGGAGATGCCAGGGGCTGCGACAGGTGCTGGGTCTGCTCCCTGCCCACCGCCAGGGCTGGGGGCTCAGGCACCTGGGGACCCTCGGGCACGCCCCAGCCCCTCCCGTGCTGGCCTCACGGGGCGCCGAGGCAGGGCAGGGGCTCCGGCTAATCCCCGAGGGCCGTAATCCCCGCAAGAGCCCGGCCGGCAAATCCCCCTCAGCCAGTCTGCGCGCCCGGGTGAAGGGACGCGCTAAGCCCAGGCGGTGGACGGGCCTGGGCCACTCCCGGTCCACACCCTGCTCCAGGCGGCTTCCCCCGACCTCCTGGAGCCTCAGTTTCCCCATCCATAAACTGTCAATGCCTGGGTCATGCAGCGTCCCTGGAGGGTGGGGCCCCACCGATGCCTGCCCCACTGGGTCCCTGGGCCCCGAGGCCCGAGTTTGGGGGAAGAAAAGGAGGTCCCTTGCTCAGAGGCACATGGCTCCAGGCGGCTGCAGTGGGCTCAGCCCCACACCAGGGCCTGCCCAGGCTCCCCGGGCTCCGCCTGCTCTAAGGGACCCTGCCACCTGCTCCGCACCTCCTGCACGCCCGCCGGACGGCCCAGGGCCCGGCCTGCTCCGGCCTCTGCACCGGCCACCGGCGCCCAGGCTGGGGCTGGAATTCCCCCCGGGACCTCAGCTCGCCGTGGCCAGGCACCTGCACGGCCCGCCAGGACGCCACCCCCACCCCCATGGCCACGGCCGTCCCCACCAGGCACCGGAGCGCAAATCTGCACTCGCTGGCCTGCTCAGACGCCCGGGTGCCGCCGGCTGTCCTTGGAGCAACACCCCGGCCAGGGTCCGGCCTCCAAGGTCCTCGGGGCTGGCCCTGACCCCACCTTGCTGACGTCAAGTCTGTGGTGCAAATGGGTCCGGCTCGTCCCTACCTCAGGGCCTTTGCACGGCGGCTCTCGCTGGCTGGGAGGCTCACCCTGCGGCCCACGCTTCTCGTCCAGGTCTGGGCTGGTGGTCACCTCCCTCTCCGACCCCTCGGTTAAAGCAGGCCCGGCCCCATCCCTTGCCTCAGTGGCCACGGCGGTCCCTCCGCGCACCCACCACCGTCCACCACGGCTTGACTCAGGAGCCGGCAAGCGTTTCCCGCGAAGGACCGCACGGGGAGCGCCTTCGCTCTGCAGGCCGCCGCCTCCGCCGCCGGGAAGCTGCCGAGGACGGCGTGTGCGCGAGGGGGCAGAGCCGCGGGCCAGTGACACTGCGAGGACAGGATGAGAGCTGGCAGGGTGGGACGTGGGCGCCGTGGTCAGCGGCCCCTGGTGGCAGCCCTGCTCCCGTCCTTGGGGCAGCGGGGAGCCGCCTTGGTCCCTGGTGCGACCCGGGCACCTGCGGCCCCGGCCCGTGGACACCACGCTCAGGAACGTCCTGTGAACACCCAAGAGGACCACGCAGTGTGGCCGACACACTCCCCGGTGACGCCTGCAGACCGGGTGCGGCTCGGAGCCCGCGGGCTGGGCCGTGTGGACGAAGCGGGCGACGGGGGACCCCGCGCGTCTGAGGCCCTGCCCATCCGTCCTCCCCACGCAGCCCACGAGAAAGGGCGGCCGCCACACCCCTTCGCGGTGGGGACACCGAGCCAACGCGCCACGTCTGGTCCTTGGTGGAGCCAGGTGGCTCCCAAGGCCGCGCTCGGGGACACTGGGGGCCACGGTGGCCAAAGCGCCTCATGTCGTCTCCTAGGACGCGGCCGGGGCAAGCAGGCCCAGGACCCTCCTGCCCGCCCAGCCCCAGCCTGCCCCTGGGCCCGCTGCCCTGCGCCGGGGCCACCCGGCTCCGTCACCCAGCCCCGTGCACGGCCACAGAGGACCCCTGGCGCTGGTTCTGCGGCTCTTCCGGCGCCCGGCGCAGCTGTCCAGGCGTGCCCGGCCCCGGTGTGCCCTCCTCTCGCCCCTCCTCAGGGCTCCCTCAAATGTCACCTTCCTGGCAACATCGTCCCCAGCCGCCCCGTCCGCCTGCAGCTCCTCCTTGGCATCCACCTGATGTTTACCAGGCGGCGTGTGCCAGGCGGCTCAGGCGCTGGGGACGCCGTGGGAATGACACAGACGGTCCTGGCTCCTGTGGCGCTCGCGCTCAGGAGGAGGGATGGCCAGAACTCACGTCAGCAAAGCCATATGTCTCAGGTGGTGACAAGTGCTGCGGTGACGAGAGCAGGAAGGGAAATGGGGGGGGGGCGGGAGGAGGGGGAGGTGCAGGAGCTAAGGAAGCAACAGGCACAGACACAGAGAAAGAACATTCCTGTGCCCCCCACGGCCGTGCAAAGGCCCTGGGGCAGGACGCATGTTGGAGGCACAGCGACGAGGCCCATGTGGCTGGAGCAGAGTGAGGAGGGGAAGAGAGGGAGGTCAGGAGGGGACGGGGCAGGGCCTGGTGGGCCATGGGGAGGACTTGGGCTTTTCCCCCGAGGAAGGTACGAGCCATGGAGGGCTGTGGGCAGAGGAGGGACAGGCCTGTGCCAGCTTTTAACCGGATCCTTCCGGCACGCGCCACAGGGAGCCAGGGAAGAGGAGGGAGGCCTGGGCGGGGCCAGCTGCTGGTCCAGGCAGGGGAAGGAGGCTGGAGCCGCCGGGTGGAGGCAGGTTGGGGAAGAAGGGGGCAGATTCCGGTCGGCCGTGAGGGCGAGGCTGACGGAATCTGCCGCCAGATCAGATGTGGAAGGGGCGGGGGGCCAGGAACGAAGCTGACTGTCCAGGCGTCGCAGAGACAGGACGGGCATGGGGAGGCGGCTCAGGGACACCCAGACCGCGGCTCAGGCCCAAAGCCACAGGCAGAGCGGCAGCTCCAACAGTGGGAACGTCCCCAAGTCCCTGGCCCTCCCACGAGCCACTCCCGTGAACCAGGTGCCCGGCAGCCCACGGGGCGCCACCAGGCTTCTCTGGGCCAGGACTCGGGAGCGAGGAGCCCGGCACTTACAGCAACCAGAGTCTAAACCACCAACAGGATAGCGTTTCGCCTCCGGTCAGATTGGCCAAAATTACCACGGATGACAGCATCCAGAGCTGGCAGCGCCCTGGGGACACAGGCGGCCTCTCTCGGCCCTGCCAGACGAGGCTCGGCCACCCCGACGGATCGTGATCTTTCAATCCACCTCCCACTGACGACCAGCCATTCCAAGGCTGGGCTCCAACAGCTGGTAACTAAAGCGCCCACAGGTGCAGGCCCGTGGCCACAGGCACCTGCCACCACACTGCTCCTAACAGCAAAAAAGTGACTCCACAAACGGCTGGACTGTGCTCTGCAGGAGGCTGGTTGGAGCAATGAGGCAGGTGTCTACAGCGGGCGCCAATCTCCGCTGACGGCCACTAAGCACAAGCGTCAACACTTTAAGGCTCACGGCCAACCTGACGTGGACACGGTCATCAGCCCATGTTACAAATGGGGACGCTGAGGCTTGGAGAGGTGAAGGTCACCCAGAAACCAAGGGGCTGAGCTGGGAGTGGAACCCGAGCGTTGTGACTCACCCTCCCAACCATGCCCTGTGCGCTGAGCGCTCTCTCCGTGAGGATCTGACACCAGCGTGGGGGGAAGATTCCAGGTGATTACCGACAGCAAGCAAGCGAGTCACCGTCAGACGCCGTGTGGCGGTTCTCGCCAGGGCAACTGCCCGCAGCGGACTCTGGGTGATGTCTAGAGACACACCTGGTTGTCACAACCGGGGGTGCTCCGGGAACGGGGTGGGTGGAGGCCAGAGATGCCCCCAAATAAAGAATTTTCCAGCCCAATCTGCCAACAGCTGCAAGGCAGAGAAACCCTGGTGGGGCACGAAACCGTCTCGTGAGGACCAAGGGGACCCAGTGACGTGTGTACACGGGGGTACGAAAAATACAAAGATGTTCACGTATCTGCACGCACGGGCCTGGGTAGGCCACAACCCACATCTAACAGCACTCGAGGCAGCAGAAATGAGTTCGGAAGGGGAGAAGCAGGTCTTCATTTTAAAATGAGTAAAATAAACGAGTAGCTGCAGTGAGATTTCTGCAGATTTCGGGGACAGGCAGGGCGGACAAGCCCTGATCCCTCAGCACCCCCCACGCTCAGAGCCAGCCACGGCTGGAGCTGGGACTTTATCTGTCCCCAGTCAGTCCCTGACTACACAAATGGGTGCCGTGTGGCTTTCTTGTGGTCAGCGAGTCTTAGGCTACTTTGTCTCTGCCAGCCCGGGTTGGAGGGACGGCTGATGGCAGAAGTCGGGGGGCCGGGAAGGGGACCCCGGCTGGGGCCCACTGACCCCCTGCATTACTCTACCACGCCTGGAGCTGGCCAGGCCAGGGCACCCGCTGCCGCCGGCAAAGAACAGGGCGAGGCAACGGGCTCGTGGCAGTGAACCAGGTCATCTACCGAGCGGGTCCAGATGGCCGTGGGGAAGGCAGTGGCGAGCGACTTTCGGAGCCCGGGGGACCTGCTCGCGCCTGCTCTCTCTCCCCAGACATTTCCCCCGACTCGCGGCAGCTCCTCGCCCGCCTGCCAAGGCCGCTTGGGGAGGGAGGCCCGGGTGAGAAGGAGGATGGGTACCCACGTGGGTGTCTTCAGAGACGCCGACGGCTGCTTGGGGAGAGAGCGCAGGATTCTGCGAATCCAGAAACTTCCTATTTGGGAGTTGTGACCTCAACTGAAAAGGAACCGCTCCCTGTGGGCTCTGCACGCTGTCCCTCGGAAAGGAGGCTGGGAGCCCAGGGGTGGGGCCGGGCTAGGCGGACGGGCTCCCGGCACCTGCTCCGCTGCAAGGCCCGAAGACGACACGCTAAGGGCACGTAAGCCGTGCCCCCTTCATGGCCAGGGCTGCCCTGCTGGTGTCCAGGCAGAGAAGGTGGCTTGGGGGTCGGGGAGGCAGAGTGACAAGGCATCCAAGCCCCCTGCTCTGCCACCCTGGCTGCCACCCCAGTGCCACGACACTGAGGGCTCCTCGAAATGTCACCCCCTTGGCCCCCTCGTCGTCCAGGCAGGCAAACCGAGGCCCAGAAAGGCAAGGAATGGTCAGCGCACCGCGCCCAGGTCTGGGGGACTTGCGGAGGGACAGGTGACACCACCAGCAGGCTGACCCAGATGGCCCGGAGGACCCCCCCACCCGCACCTCCACCCGAGCCGCGGCTGCTGCGGCTCCGAGGCACTGGGATGCGCCCAGCCGGTGGCTGCGGTGGGGACAGGCCTGCAGCTGACCCCGGCCAGGGGTCCGGGCAGGGTCGCAGCGCCGCGTGAGGGGCAGTGTCCGCCCGGGCCGGGCGGCGCCGGCGCGGCAGGTGCCTCTCGGGACTGGGCGCCCCCAAGCCCCCCGCGCCCCCGCGCCCCCCGCGCCCCGCGCGCCCCCCGCGCCCCCCGCGGAACGTCCCGGCCCCGCCGGCGCTCGGGCGGGTCCCCGGGCCGCGGGGGCCGGACCGTTACCTGCCGCCGCCCCGCTCTCCGCCGCCCAGGCCGCCTCCGCGCTGCCGGCCCCCGCCTCGGCGCTCTCCGCCTCGTCCGGCACCTCCAGCTCCATGGCCGCGCGGACCGCGGCGGGGCCCGAGCTGCGACCCGGGCTGCGGCCGCGAACAACAGGCGCCGCCGGCGGGGGGCGGGGGACGCGCCGGGCCGCGCGCGGGGGGCGGGCCGGGGCGGGGCCGCGTGCGCTGGCGTCACCGCGCACGGCCAATCGGGGCTCGGGGGCGGGGCCTGCGCCACCGCCCGGGCCCGGGAGCGCCTCGATCGCCCCCGCGCGCCCAGGGGTGGGAGGACAGCGCCTCGCCGGTCTTGTCGCCTTGCTACGGAATAAATACACCCTTAATGCTGACACGCACAGCGTAAATATAATGACGCCTGCCTGTACGACGTGTTTACGACCGTGCTGCGGCACGGTTTACGTCATATGCGATAGATGCGGACGTTTCATTGTTTAGATTATTATTTTAATAATAATATATTTTACTATTTTTTCATTTTCTTGTGTTCCTGGTAAACAGTCTAGGGGTAGTTATAGCTTACTACTAATAAGAGAACAGCAGAATAATATTTAGATATTTACATAAGCATGTAATAATGTGTATATATTCATATAAATGTAAGTAGCAATGTGGATACTGTTTATATAAATATAGTGATCTCCATATTATATATATAAAATAAATAATTTTTATTATATGTTTGTATACCTATAAATTATATGTGTATATAAATTAATATATACAAATAAATATGTATATAAGTTGATGTAAATATTATAACATAATTATATAACATATGAATACAAATTATATAATATGGATATAAATATAAATTATATAACATGTATATAAATGTAAATTATATATGTACATAAGTAAATATTATTTATATTTATGTGAGTAATAAAGGTATTATTTATGGTTATGTGACTATTATTTACCTATTATGTATAGATTACTACTTTAAGTCATGAATAGTTAATACATAATACGTAGATAAATATACATTTATGTAGATATAGATAATACTTATATTAGTCATATAAATTATTGTAATACAATAATCAATCCATTTTATTTTATTAAAAACATAAATAAATTACATGATATTATGATATAAATATTAATATCATTAAAGTTATGTTGCTATTATACCATAAATGTTAATATTAATATATAACATGCGTTTAAATAATATTGTTTATAATATTGGACAAATAAAAAAGAGAAAAAAGATATAATGAAGATGAAATTTAAAAAGTATGTAATTTTTAAAAAAATAAAAAATATTAAAATATTTTTATTTCTTAAAATTAAAAAATATATAAATATAATAATAAAGAAAGTTATAAGTGGTAACATTAAATGCCAGTCTCAGAGCTAAAGCCTTTGCACATGATATTTTCCTAACAGTTTAGAAACTTGTTTTTTGTGCTTTGCTACTAATATACGCCCAGTATGTAACACCTAGTACACAACACATGTTTGAAAGTATTAACCAGCCAAATGCTATCACCTCCATCTCACACATACGAAAACTGGAGCTCAGAGAGGGTAAGCCACTTGCTCAGAGTCACACAAAGAACTGTGCTGTGAGTCTGCCCTATGGTTGTACTAAGAATAATTGTGGGCGGGCGCGGTGGCTCACGCCTGTAGTCCTAACACTCTGGGAGGCCGAGGCGGGCGGATTGCTCAAGGTCAGGAGTTCGAAACCAGCCTGAGCAAGGGTGAGGCCCCGTCTCTACTATAAATAGAAAGAAATTAATTGGCCAACTAAAAATATATAGAAAAAATTAGCCGGGCATGGTGGCGCATGCCTGTAGTCCCAGCTAGTGGGGAGGCTGAGGCAGGAGGATCGCCTAAGCCCAGGAGTTTGAGGTTGCTGTGAGCTGAGCTGATGCTATGGCACTCACTCTAGCCCGGGCAACAGAGTGAGACTCCGTCTCAAAAAAAAAAAAAAGAATAATCGTGTTAATGGTGTTATTAAAGAATAATGGTGAATTTATTAATGATGTGGTTAGGCGATTTACTCTGATCATGATTTGGGCGTTAACAAGTGTCGTTGTGTGGGTGGGGTGGCTCACGCCTGTAATCCCAGCACTTTGGGAGGCCAAGGCGGGAGGGTCGCCTGAGACCACGAGTTCGAGACCAACCTGGGCAACATAGCAAGACCCCCCCCCAATCTAAAAAAAAAAGAAAACTTAAATGGCAAATCTCTTACTTATTTATTAAACGTATTATGTCGCGTGTATTTTCCCACAGTTCTTCTTCAAAGGCCCCAGGCAGAGTTCTGCGGACACACGTCGCGAACAGGACTCCGCATCCAGGCAGCGTCTGTCTGGGGAGAAAAGGGGCAGCCCTGGTTCTCAAAGTGCGGTCCCCGGGCCGCGCCGGGAGCACTGCGGGTCGGGGTGGAGGACCCGGGCCCCCAGGGCCTCCAGGGCCCCCCGGGCCTCCAGGGCCGGGCGCGGTTCGCCCAGGCGGCGGGGGCGGGGCGGGCGGGCTGTGGGAAGGAAATCGATTTTTTTTTTTTTTAAAATGCAGAAACTGGCGCAGCGGCCGCGACTTAGGGACGCGGCAGTGGAAGCGGAGGAGCCGGCGAGAGCGGCGGGGCCGGGCCGCGGAGGCTGCCTCTCCTAGCAGACTGCGGCGATCGCCCGAAAACGCGCCCCTGTGTAGCTCTAATTTTTAAGAAAACTTAAATAAAAAAAAAAAGACCAGCGCCAGGAATGGGGCGGGGCGGCAGGCGGGGCCGCGATCCGGGTGAGACGGTGGCTTTTCGTGCCTTCGCTTGTGCACCGGGTCCAATTTGCAGGCTGGTAAACTGAGGCCGCTGGGCACGGCCCGTTACCTGGTTTCTGGCGCCTCCTGGTGGCCACAGTGGCTATTACCGTCAGCGCAAGGTACTTGGTGGGGCTCATCCGCCTCCCCTTGCCCTTTTCCGCTCATTCATTCATTCATTCATTCATTCCAAACGTATTCATTGAGCCGGGGCGCGGTGGCTCACGCCTGTGATCCTAGCACTCTGGGAGGCCGAGGCAGGAGGATTGCTCGAGGTCAGGAGTTTGAAACCAGCCTGAGCAAGAGCGAGATCTCCGTCTCTACTATAAATGGAAAGAAATTAATTGGCCAACTAATATATATAGAAAAAATTGTGCATGCCTGTAGTCCCAGCTACTCGGGAGGCTGAGGCAGGAGGATCGCTTGAGCCCAGGAGTTTGAGGTTGCTGTGAGCTAGGCTGCCGCCACGGCACTCACTCTAGCCTGGGCAACAAAGCGAAACTCTGTCTCAAAAAAAAAAAAAGTATTTATTGAGTACCTATTGTGTACTGGGCACTGTTCTAGGCCACGAGAAAGGCAAAAAACCATGACTTCAATGAGGTGACATTCTAGAAGTGACAGCAAACAAGCTAAGGTAGCTCCGGCAGCTAAATGCCTAAAAGCATAATTATTTTTTAATAACACCCTAAATAGCTAATATGCATTAAGCGCCTATTCTGGCACTTACAGAGCCATAACTCAAGCCGATTTAAATTTTAAACGCTGTTTAAAATGTTCTAGGTCCCACATTGAAACTCCGCCCAGTTCGTATTGTATAGTAGCCACAGTCTAACAACGTGGAAAGAAACAGGTGACATTAATTTTAACCCCAGATTTCATTTGAACCCAGTACACCCAGAATAGGATCATTTCAACACGGAATCGGGATTCAAATCCGTGAGCTGTTTTTACATCACTTTTTTTTGTGTGTGTAGCAAACCTTCAAAATCCCGCACATATTTTCTATTTCCCTCGTGGCTCATTGGTTGGGACCATCACGAGCTTGGCGGGTGGCAGAGAAGCTGGATTTGCACCGGGATCTTCGGTGGCGGGGGGGTGGGGGGGAGCCCACTGTGCCACAATCTGGCAGGACAGCTCACTGGTGCAAATGCTGGGCAGGGCCAGGTCCAAGGACAGCTCGGGGAGGGGGGACCCGGGAGGTGTGGCCCATTCGTCCCTTACGGCATTCAACAGGTGTTTGCCTGGGCACCTACTGCGCGCAGGTTCCCAGGCAGGTGAAGGACCCGGCGTCCCTGTGGTGTCCCTGGCCTCTGGGCAAGCAGGGGTTAAAGCCAGCTGCTCCCACGTGAGAGCACCTTCCGACACAGCCACACGCCCAGCCAGCCCGGGCTGGTGGCCTCCCTCACACCCGGCCTGTGCACGTTGTCTGGGGCGGCTGCTGCCCCGCACAGGACCCGGCCGCCCCCTGCCACCGAGACCCAGGAGAAGTTGGGCGCCCAGGTGGGGAGGCCAGAGCCACCAGCCTCGGGGTGCCGTCCCCACCCAGTGCCAGGCGGGCACCCAGCCCCGGCTCCTGCCCCAGGCCCAGAGGCCACCCGGCCTGCTACACAGGTGAGTCCCTGCCCTGCCCTGCCTTCCGCCCTGCAGACGCTGTCCCAGCCGGGTCCCCACCCCGGGGCCTGGGACCCCTCAATCGCCTCCCCCAGGCTCCCCAGGAAGCAGGAAACTGACACTCCTGCGTGGGCATCTGACATAGTTTCTAAGGGATTATCTGCCCGGCAGTCGCTGCCCTGGCGGCCTGCCCAGGACGGCCTTGCTGGGGACTTTTAAAAGGGTCATTGTTGGCCCAGGTGCCGCGGGGGGTGGCGGGTGCGGAGGGGCACGGGTTGGGCTCTGATCCCCCAAACTGAGGAGGGGGGACTCGTGGCAGTCGGGGGTGGGGAGGGGCTGGGGTTACCTCCTGCAGCCTGGGACAGCGGCCAGGAGGTGACAGAAGGGCAGGCTGGGACCGCACGTCCCCAAGCACCCTGGAAGTTATAAAGACGCACCAAGTTTTCAGACACCTGCACCCCCGCCCCGCCCCTCCCGATCTCACTGCTGGGACGGCCAGGAGTTTTGGGGGTGCGGGGATGGGAGCCTTGCCCTTTCCCTAGGGCAGAAGTGAAGGGCCAAGGGGACCCCAGATCTGGGGCGGGGAGAGGTGGGTGGCAGGAGTTCTTTTCTGGGTCATTTGCTCCCCAAGGGGAGGACAAAGGGAGCTTCCCGTGAGCCCAGTGTCCGATTGCACTTCAGGTCTTTGTCCAGGACCAAGAGGTCCCCCCCAGCGTCCCCCAGGGGCTGGGGACGCGCAGGTGACAGGTGTTCGCCTGGTGGGGCGCAGAGCTGGCGGGCATTTGGGGTCATGCCTGGAGTGCGGGGCTGTGTGGCCCTGCGGAGCTCCGGGGCACTGTGGGGGTGGGACACACATCTCCGCTGTCGGGTCCCACCCCCTGCCGGGCTTCTGTCTGGGCCTCCGTTTTCCGCTCCATCAAATGGGGATAGTGAGAGTCACCACGTCACCATGCTGCCGGG
This sequence comes from Mirza zaza, assembly GCA_008750895.1. Lineage (NCBI taxonomy): Eukaryota > Metazoa > Chordata > Mammalia > Primates > Cheirogaleidae > Mirza > Mirza zaza. The sequence goes on from VSMD01112955.1 coordinate 36,329, forward strand.
AGCAGGAAATGATCAGGACTCTCGGTCATGTGGGGGTGAGAGTGACCCGTCCCACCCCACATCGAAACTCAGGGCGCAAGTCCAGTCCCGCTGGCCCTCCGCCTCCCTGTTAGAGAGATGACGAGTGCCGGCTCAGAGAGGGGCCGCCACTTGCCTGGGGCTGCACAGCGCCCTAGAAGCGTCAGCCAGACGGAGTCTGAATGCAGGGCCGGGGGCAGGTGTGGCCCCCCCAAACGAGATCTTGAAAGCGTGCAGGCCTGCCCGGCTCGGGGCCCCAGCGCTGGGGAAAGTCCGAGGCGGGACCGGGTGCCCGCTCCTCCTCCCCAGGCCTGGCCAGCCGCCAGGGCGGCGGTGTTTGCTCAGGGCGGAGCCTGACACCCTTTGGAGCAGGTCGAGGCTAGGGGAATACACGGCTGGGGGAGGGGCCGCCGGGGAGCGGACTGGCATTTATTGAGCACTTGCTGTGTGCCAGGGGCGTCGTGACCGGGCCTCGGCAATTCGGCCGGCCACCAGACAGACCAAGCTTCCTGCCCTTGCGGGGCTGACGCTGTCGGGGAGGAGACGGAGAGAAACGCAATAAGTACGTACACTGCGCCGCAAATAGAGGCGTGTTCTGATTATAAGCGGGAGGATTGCCGAGCGTCCTTAGAGGAGGCGACTTTTGAGCAGAGACTAGAAGAATGTGAATAGTTGGCCCAGCTGATGTCGGGAGGAAGGGCGTCCCCGAGGAGGACACGGCCCGTGCAAAGGCCCCGGGGCAGGACGCGCCTGGTGTGTTGGAGGCACAGCGAGGAGGCCCGTGTGGTTGCAGCAGAGTGAGGAGGGGGCGAGGGGGAGGAGGGGAGGGCAGGGATGAGACGGGGCAGGTCGTGCAGGGCCTGCTGGGCTGCAGGGAGGACTTGGGCTTTTCCCCCAGGAAGGTGGGAGCCATGGAGGGCTGTGGGCAGAGGAGGGATGGGTCTGACTTAGGTGCTCTCGGCGCCCTCTGGTGGCTCCTCCTGGGAGGACAGACCGTGGGGGGTGAGGGCGGGAGTTGGGACCAGCCAGGAGGGGACTGGGATGGTCTCCATGGGCGTTGCCGGGGCTGGAATGGGGGCAGAGCTTCAAATGCTAAAACAGCCTTTTGCTTTTATGATGGTAAAGGATATTTTCCCCCAAAACATAAAATCATAACTCATGCCAATGTAAAACAGACAGGTGTTTCACGAGTTTCCTGAACTCCTCCTCAATGAGCATGGCAGCCAGTAAGATTTTACAGTCTGCTCAAAGGAGAATTTTGTTTTGGACACAGAGTCTCGCTCTGTCACCCGGGCTGGAGTGCAGTGGCGTCATCACAGCTCACAGCAACCCCAAACTCCTGGGCTCAAGTGATCCTCCTGCCTCAGCCTCCCGAGTAGCGGGGACTACAGGCACCACCACCACATCTAGTTAATTTTTTAAAACTTTTTTTTTTTTTTTAGAGATGGGGTTTTACTGTATTGTCCTGGCTGTTCTGAAACTCCTGGCCTCAAGAAACCCTCCCACCTTGGCCTCCCAGAGTGCTGGGATTACAGGCGTGAGCCACCGCACCCGGCCTGCTTAAACTTTTGAGCCTCCCCCAAAATACTGCTCAGTGTCAGAACTGGAATCCCCATTTTACAGATGAGGAAACTGAGGCAGGGGCTAAAATTTGTGCCTGGCACTGCTCCTTCCCCTGCTGCAGAGCTTCCTTCTAGAGCTCGGGTGCCCCCAGTCTTGGGGGGGAAAAACACCCTCTGTGGAGTCCTCTGAGCTGCATCCCACACTCCAAGCTTCTAGAAGGTTCTATGCTCTCCTTCTTACCTTCCTTCCCCTCCTACCCCAAAGTGCCCCCGATAAGGTTCCCCAGAGCCTCCACATTGCCAACGCCGGGACATTCTTGAGCCCTCAGGTGCTTTGCGGCAGAGCAAGCACACCCGGGATCTGTCCTTCCTCAAAGGCGGGGCTGCCCCGGGGACCCACAGAGCGGGCGTGTCCTGTCACCCTGCCGCGTCTCTGCAGCCGCCGCACCTCTCCACACAAGCTGCCCCAAACCACCACCGTCGCCACCCTGGGCCCGGGACTAGGTGCCACGCGGGACCCCAGACAGGGCCCTGCGGCAGGAAAGGGCTCGAGGGGGCACCCGGGCCCGGGGTGGCGACGGCGGTGTCTCAGCCGTGACAAATGCACCTCGGCGATAACGGAAGCCGCTCGTGGTCGGGGGAACCAGTCAGGCTGTCAGGGAATTCTCTTTGTGTGTACTTTCTTGTACATTTAAAATGAGCCCAAAATAAAATGCTTATTATAAAATAAAAGCCAGGCACGGTGGCTCACGCTGTGATCCCAGCACTTTGGGAGACTGAGGCAGGAGGATCGCTTGAAGCCAGGAGTTCGAGACCAGCCTGGGCAACACAGCAAGACCCCGTCTCTACAAAAAAAAAATTTTTTTTTAATTAGCTGGGCATGGTGGCACATGCCTGGAGTCCCAGCTACTCGGGAGCCTGAGGCAGGAGGATCGCTTGAGCCCAGGAGTTGGAGGCTGCAGGGAGATAGGCTGACGCCACGGGGCACTCCAGCCTGGATGACAGAGTGAGACCCTGTCTCTTAAAATATATATATCTTGGTACCAAAGTTATTAAAACGAAAAAAATAGAGTAGCTGCAGCACAGCAGGAAAAAGGACAAAGAGTCAATAAGCACCTTGCACGTCCCTGGCGCGGCCTGGGCCTTCCCGCTGCGCTGCGCTGTCTGCGCTGGCTCCTGGGTGACCTCCCAGGAACTTCTCTGTCCCCCACTGCCTCGCCCCACCCCCACCTGCCTTCCTGAGCCGACACCCACCTGGGAGTGCATTCCTCCACCTGCCACGTCCTGTCTGTGGGCCAGGGAGCCTCTGCCTCGCTGGCCCTGCCCTCGCCTACCTGGGCCGACGCAGCCGCCTCCGTCTTAGTCCCCGCTCCCGCCCTCCACCCCTGCAGTCCGTCCTACCCGCAGCAGTCGCCAGAGGGCGCCTGTGAGCACCCGAGTCAGGGCCCGGCCCTCCTCTGCCCACAGCCCTCCATGGCTCCCACCTCCCTCGGGGTCAAAGCCCAAGTCCTCCCTGCGGCCCACCAGGCCCTGCACGACCTGCCTTGTCCCCTGCCCGCCCTCCCTCTCCTCACTCCGCTCCAGCCACACGGGCCTCCTCACTGCGCCTCTGCACGCCAGGCACGTCCTGCCCCAGGGCCTTTGCACGGGCCGTGCCCCCTGCCTGGAACCCCTTCCCCAGGACCCCCCCCACCGACGGCTCCTCCCGCACCTCCTGCAGCTCTAACTGTTCCCTGCCTGGATCGCTCTCACCTAAGTCACACCTGTCAAAACCCAGTTCTCGTCTCTGGTGCCACCTCCTCAGGGAAGCCCTCCACGCAACCCCGGCCCTGGTAAAGTCTCCCTGCTGGAGACTTGCCTGGCTGGCACATTTTAATTTACACTTGTGACTTTTCAATTATTGTCTGTCTCCGCCGAGGACCACGGGCTTCCACTGGGTCTGTGCCATCAGCCCCGCAGGTCCCATGGCGGTGCACACAGAGGGTGCTAAATAAATACTAAAGAGTGAGCCAAGCCCCGTGGGGCCCTTTCGGGGCATTCTTGGGTTCCGGTCAGACCTGTTAGGCCACAGATAGCATCTCAGCTTGGTCCTGCCCAGCAGAGCCACCTCAACCCGGAAGACCCCAAGCCCCGGCATACGCCCCCCCAGGGCTCCCTCCCTCCCTGGGGGCCGTGGCTCACTGGGGCACCTCGGCCCAGGCCCTGCTCTCTCTGGGCCTCAGTTTCCCCCCAAGCACCCAGAAGGGGGTCGAGCAGGGTCATCCCTGAGATACTTCCGGGACCTCAGGGCCCCTGCCCCCTCCCTGCCCTGCCCCCTGGCCACGACGCCACTGCCCGCTCCTGCTTGGGGTCGGCCCTGCAGTTTCGGGTGGAAAGTTGGTCAAATACTTGGCGCCTGGTGGGGGCTTGAAACGTTTGGGTTGAGCGAGTGACCGCGTGGACGGAGAACGAATGCATCCGGGAGGCGACTGAAGGAAGGCAGGGCTGTCATTCCTTGCGGGATTGGGAGGCCGGGGGTGGTGGTCTCAGGCCTGAGGGGCAGCCCGGCCACGCCCCCCTCCGGAGCCCTGGGTTTGAACACAATGTTCGACGGCCGGTACTAGGGAGCCATTGAGTGTTCTTTCTTTCTTTTTTTTTGAGGCAGAGTCTCACTCTGTTGCCCGGGCTAGAGTGAGTGCCACAGCATCAGCCTAGCTCACAGCAACCTCAAACTCCTGGGCTCAAGCGATCCTCCTGCATCAGCCTCCCGAGTAGCCGGGACTACAGGCATGTGCCACCATGCCCGGCTAATTTTTTATATATATATTTTTTTAGTTGGCCAATTAATTTCTTTCTATTTTTAGTAGAGACGGGGGTCTCACTCTTGCTCAGGCTGGTGTCGAACTCCTGACCTCAAGCAATCCTCCCACCTCGGCCTCCCAGAGTGCTGGGGTTACACCTTGAGTGTTCCTGAGCAGGGCGCCAATATGAGAGCACAGTGGAGGGTGGCTGGAGGGAGACTGCGTGTCCTGGGATGGCTGCCCCTCCTTTTCATAGAGGGGTTTGGGGCGGGGCCTCTCTGCTTTGCTGTCTTGACACGTGGGACAGTGTCATCCCACCAGCTCGGGCCACCTGCAGGCCACCTGTCCGGCTTTGCCAGACCCAATCAGCAATTCCTCCTGAGCAATGGCAGCTGTGACCCCAGACGTGTGCGGGCCAGCAGGTGACTTATGTTTTTCCTGTGACTCATGAAAACAAACACGCATCTATTTTTAAAAAAACAAAAAAACCTTCCACTTTGTTCCACCTACAATCCTTTTTTTTTTGCGCCACCTGCTGGTGGCCGGACGTCACACCGGGAAAGGCTGAGTGGCCTGTAGGTATACAGTAGGCGTTCAGCAAGCCTTAGCTCCGTTAAGGGTGTTTCTAGCTTGGGTCAGCGGGCGTCCTGGAGGGAGCCTGGGGCTGCAGGAGCCCTGCCTGTGCAGCCTCCATCGAGCCTGGGGCCACCTCTGGACACGACTTCCTCATCCTTGGAATATCTGTGCCGGACTCTCGGGTAAAAATAACAGTGCCAACCAGCCAGGGCTTAGGGCGGCATCTCCTGCACATTCGCTCATTGAATCCCCTGAGGCTGGTACTGTTATTATCCGCATTTACAGGTGGGGAAACTGAGGCACAGAGTGGGAAGAGGCTTGCATGAGGACACACAGCGAGGACGGGGCAGCAGGTCGCTTCTATGCTGGCCCCCTTGAATCCTCCCACCCACTCTGTGGCGTAGGGGATATTATTTTCCCTAATTACAGAGGCGGAAATTGATGCACAGAGAGGGGAAGTAACTTGCCTGAGGTCACACAGCAAATAGGTGAGAAAGCTGGGATTAGAGCTTTCCTGATCCTGATGTTCCTAGTGGATCCCTAGAAGGGGCTTCGGCAAAGGCTTATTGCCCTGGGGGGCCTTTGGAGGCCCCTGCGGGGTTAACTCTGGCCGACAGGGGCCTCTAGACTAGTGTTTCAGGTAGAATCGCAGGGGAGGGGTTGAGAAAAGTCGTGTTTGCAGGCCTCAAAGATTTTGATATCATCTGTCTCATTCACTTAGCAAACTCTTAACGAATCTTCAGAACCCCAGCTGCAATGCCCCCCTCCTTTAAGAAGCCTTACCTTACCTGCTACAGTTTCCTCTCTGCCTTCCCCTTAGCCACGACCTGGGACTCCTCTCCCTGCTTGGCCCTGCGCCTTCAGCCTTGGGGTGGGGTGGGGCACAGCCAAGCTCAGGGTGTTTTTTTTTTAATGGTAAGGAATGTGTGGGCGGGGCCTCCTCCAGCCCCGCCCATCCAGGTGACTTCCTCCCTGCCCCACGCCCAGGTATAGGGTTTCCTAGCGCGATCCCGTCCTTGCTGCCTCGGGAATCTCGGAATCCCGGGCCCCCAGGGCGAGGCTGGGCAGGGTCAGAAGGACCTCCGACCTTTGCTCCCGCCCTGCCCCTTCCCTGCCCTCCCCAGCTGGGGACCCCGCCCCGTGCAGGTGTGCAGGAGGCGGGGGCACGGGCAAAGTGCGTGGCGGCCGCTAGGCATCTTCAGAAAGTCCATGCCCCTGGCCTTCCCGGGCCTGTTTCCCCTCCAGGGAATGGGATGAACCTCCCAAAGATAAGTGGCTGAGAAGGACCCGCCCTATGCTCCGGAGGTCTCTGGCCCTCGACAAAGCCCTCATCCAGGAGGTCTCCCCGACGAACCTCAAAACGCGCCCATTTCGCGGATGGAAAAACCATCCACGTCGCAGGCTCCGCTCCGAGCGCGGCGAAAGTCCCGGCCGGGTCTTCCCTGCGGCCGCGTCCAGCGGTCTCCAGCCAGGGCCCGGGCAGGTGCCCGGCCGGAAGGAACACCTGGCATGGATGAGCCGCCCCGGGCCTGGAGCCTGCGACGGGAGGAGGTGGCGGGAGGGGACGGAGGCGTCTCGGGGGCGGGTCTGGGCAGGGGCGGGGCCGGCCGGGACCTGGAGGAGGAAGAGGGGCAGGTGCAGCTGGGAGCTGTGGAGCTGGCGGGAGGAGGGCGACAGCCGGGCCCCCGCCCCGCCGGGTCCCTCCCTTGCGTCCCCCCCTAACCCGGGTGGGGGCCGATTGACTGTTTCCAGGGCCCCCGTGGGGCAGGGGCGCTGGAGAGCCCCGGGGTGGACCATGGCGGTGAGATTCCAGGCGAGTAGCCCGCCCAGGCGGCAGGGGGAGGGGATCGGGCCGGCGTCGGGGCGAGGTGGGGTCTGGGAGTCGGACCGAGGACATCAGAACACCCCCTACCTAGTAACAGATGGGGAAACTGAGGCCCAGGGGGATGTGGTGCTGGCCCGAGGCTGCACAGCGAATTGCACCTGGGCACCCCACCCCACCCCCGGACCCACCAAAGCCCCCTCCCCTGCCCCAGGGTCGGCCTGCCTTACCCCGAAACCTGGGTTCAAATCCGGATTTTTCTGCCAGCTACGGCTGTGTAACTTTGGGCCGGTGAGCGAGCCCCTGTCCTACCTTACCTGCAAAGCGGGCGATCGTCGCTTTAAAGAGCGGGGGAGGATTACAGGAGATAACCGTGTTTGCAGAGCCTGGTGTACACAGTAGGTGCCCAGCAGAGAGGTTCACGCCGTCCGCGGGGGTGTGCAGCCGGCTCCGCTGGCGCGCTGGAGCTGGGAAGGTGGGCAGTGCCCTCTTTTGTGGGCTGCGGCGGCTTTGGCACATGCGGAGGGCTGCGCAGCTGTTTCAACCATTTATTGTGTGCCGACTGTGTACTGAGCTGTTCTAGTGCGCCCCCCGCAGAGGCGGCGGGTGGGGCGGGCCATCGCTGGGTCTCTGCAGGGACCCCGCCGTCCAGTCCTGGCGTCCCACCCCCGTGCCCCACTGGCTTCACTCCCACACAACCCGGGTCTCGGGTCGGCCCGAGCAGGGGAGGCCAGCCCGCGTGGGTGGGTGGCTTGCCCCGGGCCACACCGCCCGGAGCGCCGGGCCAGGCAGTTCTGGTTCCCGCCGCCAACTCCTCCCAGACGCCAAGGAAAGGCTCTCAGAGTCCCGCAACCTCCCCTCTGCCATTGTTCCGGGAGGTGGGGCGGGGACCGGGAGGGGGGCCGGCCACCTGGGAGCCACGTGCCCTGCAGCTGTGTGGCTTGGTGAAGGCCTGTGCCCTCTGGGTCCCTCTGGGGCATGTCCCCTCTGTGTTTGTGTCTGGCTTGGTGGGGGCGGGGCAAAGCCCCAGGCCCCGCCTCCCGGCGCTCACCTGGGCAGTGGTGGGGTTAGGGGACTAGGACCTCAGGACACCCCTGGCTGAGTTTAAGTGCTTTTTTTTTTTTGTAGAGATGAGGGTCTCACTTGTTGCCTAGGCTGGTCTCGAATTCCTGGCCTCAAGCAATCCTCCCACCTCGGCCTCCCGGAGTGCTGGGATTACAGGCTCACGTGAGCCACCGCGCCCCACCCCCAGTGCCTTTTATTTTCAGCATTTGCACAATCCTCAAACTCTTCCCCACCGTGGCTGGTCCTGCGGGGACAGGGTGGGGGCGGGGTTCTTGCTGGCCCCTAGCACTGCCCATTGGGAGGGTGTGGGGCAGACGCAGCATGGTTCTGATGTCCCAGGGCCCTGTAATTGCTGTCAGGCCAGAGAGAGGGATGTAAGATGTGTGTGTGAGGGGCAGGGGTTGAACACTCGTTTTGTGGAGGAAGAGACAGTTCCACTATAGGGCTGTGCAGGCTGAATAGGAGTTTGCCAGGGCGCCTGAAAAGGAGTCCCAGGAGGTGCTGGTAGGCCAATCAGCTGGGCCTTAAGTGCTCAGAAAGACACCCTGTGCCTTCACAGCCTCAGAGGAAAAAACCAGATAAAGATGGTTTTAAAAACTAATAAACAGGCCCGGCGCGGTGGCTCACGCCTGTAATCCTAGCACTCTGGGAGGCCAAGGCGGGAGGATTGCTCAAGGTCAGGAGTTCGAAACCAGCCAGAGCAAGAGTGAGACTCCATCTCTACTAAAAATAGAAAGAAATTAATTGGCCGACTAAAAATATATATAAAAAAATTACCCGGGCATGGTGGCACATGCCTGTAGTCCCAGCTACTCGGGAGGCTGAGGCAGGAGGATCGCTTGAGCCCAGGAGTTGGAGGTTGCTGTGAGCTAGGCTGACGCCAAGGCACTCACTCTAGCCGGGGCAACAAAGTGACACTCTGTCTCAAAAAAAAAAAAAAAAAACAAAACAAAAAACTAATAAAGAAATCAGGGAAGAACGATATGGTAGCAGAGAAGATTGGTCAGCAGGGTAGCCCACGAGGCCCTCCTGAGGAGGTGGCATTTGAGCCAAGACTAGGTGGCAGGGCCCAGCCATGCGGAAGTCCCTGGAAGGGTGTCAGGGACCCAAGGGGCAGCAGGGCCCAGGTCTGCAGGTGCCTGGCGAGGTGGGCTGGGGGCTTAGGCTTAATCCCCGCGCGGCGGGTGGCGGGAGCCCTGGAGGGTTTTAGACAGAGCCCCGGTATCCATGGAGACGAACCCACACAAGCTAGGACAAGCCCGGGCCACCTGCACACTCCCCTTCCCCCCTTCCCCGGGGCCCTGGTTCCCTTAGGGCTGTTTCTTAAAATAAAACCGGGACGTCAGAATTCCGGGGGCCCATGCAGTGACACGGAGTATAACATCAAAGCAAGAAAAGAAAAGAAAAAGGCCATTTCGAAAAATTAGTTCAGAAGAAAAACAATAAACAAGCGGGCGGCCGCTGCGCCCTGGCGGTTAAGAGAGAGGGCGAGCTGCTGTGTGACCCCAGGCCAGTGACTGAACCTCTCTGGGCCTCCCTTTGCTCCCCTGCAAAGTAGGAATAGCAGGGGTGCCACTTGCTGAGGCCGCCGTGAGGGTTAAACGGGTGGGTACTCGCTCGCAGCGGGCAGCTGGCAAGGACGAGTGTGACTTATTCATGTGACGCAAAGGAGAAAAGCCATTGTTTCCCCGCAAAAACAACTGCTGCCGTTTCCGGAAGCTCCTCCTGGTTCTTCATGCGTGGACCTCACGCCCTCCTCCTGCGCCCCATCCCTGGAGGACGGGGCAGGGGTGCCCGTTTTACCAAGATGGGGAAACTGAGGCTGGGAGAGGCGCTGCCACCGGGCGCCAGGGGCAGACAGCGGGTTTGAGTGTCGGAGGAACTGCAGGGCCTCTGTCCCTGGTGGCCGCAGGGCCCCGCCCTCCGCTGTTTGTGCCCGTCCACCCCCTTCCCATTCCTGGAGAGCCAGGAATGCTGCCCCCCGGGAGGCGCCAGAGACGGAAGGAGTGTGCCAGGGGCGGCCCAGCCGGCAGAGTCGCCCACCCGCCGTGCGGAGTGGGAGACTGGTCTGGGGAAGGGGAGTCACTGCTGCAGCCCCCCCAACTGGGCCGGGTGGGGAGGGGAGGGTGGGGCTGTGGCCACGTGACCTTGCCCTTGAGCCTCGAGGAGGCTGGCATTGTCCTGTCCACCGTGGGAGAGAAAATAACAGAGCGTATCAGAATCCCCGCCTCCCGCAGCCCCACTGTCCCGAAACTCTGTTGCCTCGGCGGGTGACTTCACCGCCCCGTGCCTCAGTTTCCTCATCTGTAACAGGGGCATAACAGAATGCCCCTTCCTCGAGTGCGGTAAACGAGATAGTATATGTAACGCAGCTGGCACGAATGAATGAATGAATTCATTCATTCATTTATTCAGCAGACTTGTGTTGAATCTCCGCTGTGACCCAAGGCGGACAGACATCTCTGCCCCCTGGGGCTGATATTCTAGACATGGGCAGTGGACAGATAAAGTGAAAACCCAGCAGGCCAGGCATGGTGGCGGCGCCTGTAGTCACAGCTGTTTGGGAGGCTGAGGCAGGAGGATCGCTTGAGCCCAGGAGTTGGAGGCTGCAGTGAGCTGCGATGACACCACTGCACTGCAGCCCGGTCAACAAAGCGAGACCTTGTCTCTCTATAAAAAAAGCAAACCTAGAAAATATCACAGGGTGGCAAGTTCTGTGAAGGAGACCACAGCAGTGAAATGTGGATTAGGAGGTCTGTTGTGGGGGAGGGACTTAGAGTCCTAAACACAGTGGTCAGGATGACCTCACCAAGGAGGTGACATTTGAGCAAAAGAAGGTGAGGGATTTGGGGAAAAGTGTTCCAGGCAGAGGGCACAGCCTGTGCAAAGGCCCTGGGGCAGGACCGCGCCTTGTGTTGGAGGAGCAGTGAGGAGGCGACCAGGTGACGTTGGGGGGCAGCCCCGTGTGGCTGGGGCAGAGGGAGCTCCCTGGGCCTGGCGAGCCTGGCTGGGTCCTCCCGAGGAAACTGAGCTGGACCTTCTGCAGGGAAAGGGACCAAGAACTTGCCTTTTCTCTGCTCCTGCTGCCGTTGGGTTCACTTAAATCTGGATCTCTGTCCCAGGGCACTGCAGATGTTCAGAGCCGGATCACCCTCGGGGAGGGGCTGCAGTGCTGAGCAGTGTCCCCGCCCCCAGTCGCCCAATGCAGGGAGCTCCCCCACCCCATCGTGACAACCACCAATGCCCCAGACCCTGCCCGGTGTCCCCTGGGGGGCAGACTCACCCTGTTTGAGAACCACTGGGTTAGACCCATTTTGCAGATGAAAAACTGAGGTCCCGAGAAAAGCAGCAACGTGCCCACAGGCCCCAACCAGGGGAGTGTCAGAGCCGGACTCCTCACTCAGGGTTGGGGCCTCCCGGATGCTCTGCTGACCGTCCCCTGTCCCCTGGACCAGGTGGCAGACATGGAGGAGCTGACCATCTGGGAGCAGCACACGGCCACGGTCAGCAAGGTGAGGCCCCCCTCCCTGCCTGGGCGCTGAGGGCGTGGCGGCCTGGCCCCAGCTCAGGGCAGGGAGAGAAGAGCCCTTCCGTCTCTCCTCCCCCCCCAGGACCCCCGCCGGGGCTTCGGCATCGCCATCTCCGGAGGCCGGGACAGGCCCAGCGGCTCTGTGGTCGTGTCGGACGTGGTGGCCGGGGGCCCGGCTGAGGGCAGGCTGCGGTAGGTGTCACGGCGGCCGGGGGCCTGCGTGGCAAGGCTTGGAGGCTGCAGCGTGCCCGGCACCTTCCGGCACTGTCGACACAGGGCTGGAGCTGGCAGCAGGACTGTCACCAACGTGGCCTTTGCCCTAAGGCACTTCCTTGTCCTTCCTGGCAATTCTTGGGGTCAGAGTGGCCCCAGGGCCCTCCTGGAACATGAAATACTGGAAACCTTTTTTTTTTTGGCAGGAGGAGACCCAGCATTCTGGGCCCTTGGCGGGACCGGGAGGCTCCTGGGAATTATGTTGAAAAAAATGGCTCTGGGCCCTGAGTGGCTGACAGGTGGTATGGCTTCACCCAGCCCAGCTGTGGAGACCAGGCTCAGAGCCAGAGAGGGAGAGAGAATATGAAGCTCAGGCTGCAAGGGGGGACAGAAAAGCAGAAGGGGATGACTTGGGATAAATGTCTTTGTGAACCTGGGGACACAAATGAATTAGAACCGGTGGGCAGGGCGTGGTGGCTCAGGCCTGTAATCCCAGCACTCTGGGAGGCTGAGGCAGGGGGGATCGTTTGCGCTCAGGAGTTGAGATCAGCCTGAGCAAGAGCGAGACCCCGTCTCTACTAAAAAATAGAAAGAAATTAGCTGGCCAACTAAAAAAAAAAAAAAAAAAATATATATATATATATATATATATATATAAATTAGCCAGGCATGGTGGCGCATGCCTGTAGTCCCAGCTACCCGGGAGGCTGAGGCAGGAGGATCGCCTGAGCCCAGGAGTCTGAGGTTGCTGTGAGCGAGGCTGACCCCACGGCACTGTAGCCCGGGCAACAGAGTGAGACTCTGTCTCAAAAAAAAAGAGTTAGAAGCGGGCGTTGTAGACCCGGAGGTGCCAGGGACCCTCCCCAGCCCACCGCCCTGGGGGCCCTGGTTCGAGGCCTGTGAGGCCGCCTCTCTGAGACCCGCCGTCCCGCCCCGCAGGACGGGGGACCAGATCGTCATGGTGAATGGGGTCTCCATGGAGAACGTCACCTCCTCCCTTGCCATTCAGATACTCAAGACCTGCACGAAGATGGCCAACATCGTGAGTGGGCTGCGGGCGGGAGGGCTGGCCCAGGCCGCCGTGGCAGGCGAGCCTCCCGCGCCGGCCTCCAGCCGACCCTCCTGTGCACCCCCGACAGACGGTGAAGCGGCCCCGGAAGGTGCAGCTGCCCGCGGCCCGGGCCAGCCCCGCCGGCCGCGGGCGCCGGGACTCGGGCGGGGAGGACGCAGAGCTCGGCCGGGGCTACGAGGGCGGCTCGTCCAGCGGCTCCGGCCGCTCCTGGGGCGAGCGCTCGCGCCGGCCGAGGGCTGGCCGCCGGGGCCGCAGGAGCCCGGGCGGGGGCGCCGAGGCCGACGGGCTGGCCCTGGTGTCCGGCTTCAAGCGGCTGCCGCGGCAGGACGTGCCCATGAAGCCGGTGAGGTCCGTGCTGGTGCGGAGGAGGGACAGCGAAGGTGAGCGCCCCGCCCCACGCTGGCTCGGCTCGCGGCCCATCCGCACAGCGGGAGGGCGCCCGCAGGCTCCAGTGCCTGCAGTCCTGCCTCAGTTTCCCCTCTCCCTCCTACAGACTTCGGGGTCAAGCTGGGCAGTCAGATCTTCATCAAGCACATCACGGACTCGGGCCTGGCCGCCCGGCACCGCGGGCTGCAGGAAGGGGACCTCATCCTTCAGGTGCGCCCGGGCCTCTCCCCGGCCCCTGGGGGCGGGCGGGGCCACCGAGTCACACGGCAAGGTTGGCAGAGCCAGGCCCCGAACCACGCGCCTCTGGGCTGCGGCTTGTTTCTGAAAGGTTGAAGACGGCCGGGCACAAACCCCCCTCTCCACCCAGCTGAGGCTCATCCGCTGCAAAATATCTGTTTCTAGTATCCCCTTGGAGAGTGTCCTTTTGCTGTACCCTCCGGCTGGTGTCAGAACCATGCGACCAATTGGCTACCATGCTGAGTTTCGGACCCACCCTGGGTGGTTGGATGCTAACAGCCCAGACAGCCCCAGATCTTTCTAGATTTCACCCCTGAAAATCTGTTTCTAGTCATTCCTCCTGTTTGATTTCCAAACTCCTTTCAGTTGATCGGTTCATGTCTCTGCAAAGTTGTCTGTTTCTAGTGACCCCGAGGAATCGTCTGTTTCTAGCATATTGGGGCAGACACTAGACCAGTAACTTGGTAGGGGCACTGGAAACTCACATTCCCTGGGTTCCTGAAAACAGACATTCCCAAAAGAAAATGTTAGAAATGGATTCCTGGGGCTTGCAGAGGTGACCCTAAGTTCTTTCTAGGAATTGTGTGTTTCTAATCCACCTTCAGATGTCTGTTTCTAGGCCCCCCTCGAGAGCGTGTTGTTAGCGTCTGTAAGTAGCCACTCCCTCTCGCCCAATTAGAATTATTTATAATGTCACCCTCAGATATGTTCTTAGTGTCCCCGAGACATTTCCACTTCTTGGGAAAAAGAAGAGTCAACATATTTCTAATTATCTTCCCTCGTATCCCCTACCCGTCTTGGAAAATTGTCTGTTTCTAGAAATCTGTAGACAGTCGGTTCTTGGTGTGGTCTCCACTCACAGCAGGAATCCGGTTCTGGCACTTACCTTAAGAAGCGTCTGTTTCTAGTTACCCCTGGGGAATGTGTGTTTCTAGTCTCCCCCCACCCAAGCTATCTGTGTCTAGTGGCCTCACCTGTCGTGAACTCACTCCCTCTCTGCCGTCGGCCCCTTTCAGATCAACGGGGTGTCCAGCGAGAACCTGTCCCTGAGCGACACGCGGCGGCTGATCGAGCAGTCGGAGGGGAAGCTGAGCCTGCTGGTGCTGAGGGACCGAGGGCAGTTCCTGGTGAACATCCCGCCCGCCGTCAGCGACAGCGACAGCTCCCTGCTGGAGGGTGAGGTCGGGGAGCCAGGCCCTGCCTGGCTGCCACGGGACAGAGAGTGATAGGAACTTGCCCAAGGCCGCACAGCAGGCCAGGGCGGGAACCTCCCGAAGATGAGTCTTCTAACCACACCTTGGACTGTGGCCTCGATGGGCCCTTCTGTGAAATGGGTCCGGCCCGGAAGCGGCGCTGGCGGCTGATGGGATGCGCTCTCCCCCGCAGACATCTCGGACCTGGGCTCGGAGCTGTCGCAGGCCCCTCCATCCCACATCCCCCCGCCACCCCCACACGGGCGGAGGAGCCCGGAGGCCAGCGAGACCGACTCTGCTGGGTATGTGCCCCGTCCTCCAGGCCCTTGGGGGGGGAGGGGAACATGGGGCGTCTCTTTTAAAGCTAGGGGTAGCCTTGAGGGTACGGTCCTGTATTTCTAAAACATTCTTCAAAACTCCCACAGCTGGCCGGGTGTGGCGGCTTATGCCTGTGATCCCAGCACTCTGGGAGGCCGAGGTGGGAGGATCACTTGAGGCCAGGAGTTTGAGACCAGCCTGAGCAAGAGCGAGACCCCGTCTGTACTAAAAATAGAAAAGTTAGCCAGGAGTAGTGGCGCATGCCCGTAGTCCCAGCTACTCGGGAGGCTGAGGCAGGAGGATCGCTTGAGCCCAGGAGTTGGAGGCTGCAGGGAGCTGTGATGACGCCACTGCACTCCAGCCCGATGACGCCACTGCACTCCAGCCCGGGCGACAGAGTGAGACCCTGTCACCCTGGTTGGAGTCAGGCCTGAGTGCAGCAGACTTGACTCAGCCACCCCACGGCTCGGGGGTTGAAATCCGAGTGCAGACAAATTAAAAACATTTAAGAAAAAATCATCCCTCGACTCCCACCCTCTGCCTCACTCTGAATCTGTTCCCCACCAGAGACAGCCCCCGGCCTCGGCGGGAAAGGTCACTGGATTCTAGAACGGTCTCGGAACCAGGTGAGTGCAGGGCAGGTGGGCGGTGACTCTGAGCACCTCTCACCCAGTTTTTCTGATCCCTGCTGGCAGCGTTGTTCCAGGTAGAGTGGGGGGAGGTTGGCACGAGCCTCAGAGGTCAGCCTTGGTTTCCTGAGAAGGGACAGAGGTGGGTGATGGTGCTCTGAGTGGCATTTTAGGGCCCCCTAAAGGAAGGTTTGGGGGCCGGGCCGAGGCAGCGAGCTGGGGGAAAGCCAGGCGTGCTCGTTTCAGACTCGCCCGGGGACCACGGTGGCGACATCCGCAGGGTGCCCAGCGGCCAGAGCCTGGAGGATCGTGGGTAC
>VSMD01112956.1:0-33061 GCA_008750895.1 Mirza zaza
ATACTTCACTTAGCAGTATGGGTTCCAGCTCTAACCAGGAAAATATAAGATGTGCTATATCACCGTTGTTTCTTAGAGCTGAATAGTACTCCATGGTATACATATACCACATTTTATTAATCCATTCTTGGATTGATGGGCACTTGGGCTGTTTCCACAGCCTTGCGATTATGAATTGTGCTGCTATAAACATTCGAGTGCAAGTGTCTTTTTTGTAGAGTGTCATTGGATCTTTTGGGTAGATGCCCAGTAATGGGATTGCTGGGTCAAATGGTAGATTCACTTGTATCACTTTAAGGTATCTCCATATTGCTTTCCACAGAGGTTGAACTAGTTTGCAGTCCCACCAGCAGTGTAGGAGTGTTCCTCTCTCTCCGCATCCACGCCAGCATTTAATGTTTGGAGACCTTTTGATAAAGGCCATTCCCACTGGAGTTAAGTGATATCTCATTGTGGTTTTGATTTGCATTTCCCTGATGGTTAGAGATGTTGAGCATTTTTTCATATGTTTGTTGGCCATTCTTCTGTCTTCTTTAGAAAAGTTTCTGTTCATGTCCTTTGCCCACTTTTTAATAGCGTTATTTGATTTTTTTCTTGCTGATTTTCGTGAGTTCTAAGTATATTCTAGATATCAGCCCCTTATCAGATGGGTAGGATGCAAAAATTTTCTCCCATTCTGTGGGTTGTCTGTTTACTTTCATGACTGTTTCTTTGGCTGTGCAGAAGCTTTTTAATTTGATCATGTCCCTTTCATTTATTTTTGTTGCTGCTGTGATTGCCTTTAGGGACTTCTTCATAAACTCTTTGCCTAGGCCAATGTCTAGGAGAGTGTTTCCAACATTTTCCTCTAGAATTCTAATAGTTTCATACCTTAGGTTTAGGTCTGTTATCCAGCGTGAGTTCATTTTTGTGAGAGGTGAAAGATGTGGGTCCTGCTTTAGCCTTCTACAAGTGGCTATCCAGTTTTCCCAGCACCATTTATTGAAAAGGAATTCTTTCTCCCAGCATATGTTTTTGTCTGCTTTGTCAAAGATTAGATGGCTATATGAAGATGGTTTTATATCAGGATTCTCATATCTATTCCACTGGTCAATATTCCTTTTTGTGCCAATAACAGATTGATTTAATTACTGCAGCTTTGTAGTATAGTTTGGTATCTGGCATATTAATACCTCCCATTTTGTTTTTGTTGCCTAGAATTGCTTTTGATATTTGGGGTCTTCTTTGGTTCCATACGAAGCATAAAATTATTTTTTCTATATCTGTGAAGAATGCTGATGGGATTTTAATAGGTATTGCATTGAATCTGTATATCAGTTTGGGTAGTATAGACATTTTAATGATGTTGAGTCTGCTGATCCACAAGCATGGTATGGATTTTCATCTGTTTACATCCTCTGCTATTTCCTTTCTCAGTGTTTCATAGTTCTCCCTGTAGAGGTCTTTTACCTCCTTGGTTAAGTATATTCCTAGGTACTTGAATTTCTTTGTTGCTATTGTGAAGGGAATTGAGTCTTTGATTTGGTTCTCCATTTGATTGTTGTTGGCGTATATGAATACCTCTGATTTCTGTGTATTGATTTTGTATCCTGAGACTTTACTAAATTCATTTATAAGTTCCAGGAGTTTCTTGGTTGAATCTTTGGGGTTTTCTAAATATAATATCATACCATCAGCAAACAGTGAAAGTTTGATCTCTTCTGCCCCTATTTGGATACCTTTAATTCCACTGTCCTGTTTGATTGCTATAGCCAGGACTTCCAGCGCTATGTTGAATAGAAGTGGAGATAGTCTGGTTCCAGTTCTAAGTGGGAATGCTTTCAATTTTTCCCCATTCAGTATGATGTTGGCTATGGGTCTGTCATATATGGCTTGTATCATTTTTAGGTATGTTCCTTCTATGCCTATTTTATTAAGTGTTTGTATCATGAAAGGGTATTGAATTTTGTCAAAAGCTTTTTCTGCATCTATTGAAAGAATTATGTGGTCTTTGTTATTGCTTCTGTTTATGTGCTGAATTGCATTTATAGATTTATGTATGTTGAACCATCCCTGCATCCCTGGGATGAAGCCCACTTGGTCGTGATGGATTATTTTTTTGATAAGCGTCTGGATTCGGTTAGCTAAGATTTTGTTGAAAATTTTTGCATCTATATTTATTAGGGATATTGGTCTGTAGTTTTCTTTTTTTGTTGCATCCTTTCCTGGTTTTGGTATCAGAGTAATATTCGCTTCATAAAAGGTGTCGGGGAGGTTTCCATTCTTCTCGATGTTGTGGAATAGTTTCTGCAAGATAGGTACTTCTTTGTAAGTGTGGTAAAATTTGGGTGTGAAACCATTTGGACCGGCACTTTTCTTTTTAGGGAGATTTTTAATTGCTGTTTCTATTTCAGCTCTTGAGAGTGGTCTGTTCAGGAAATCTATTTCTTCCTGGTTGAGCCTAGGGAGGCTGTGTGTTTCTAGAAATTTGCCCATTTCCTCCACATTTTCCAGTTTGTGTGCATAAAGATTTTTATAGTATTCATAAATTATATCTTGTATCTCTTTGGGATCAGTTGTGATATCTCCTTTTTTGTTCCTGATGGAGCTTATTAGAGATTTCTCTTTTCTGCTTTTCGTTAGCTTAGCCAACGGCTTGTCAATTTTGTTTATGTTTTCAAAGAACCAACTTTTTGTTTTCTTAATCTCCTGAATAGCTTTCCTGTTTTCAATTTTGTTTAGTTCTGATTTGATCTTATTGATTTCACTTCTTCTGCTGGGTTTGGAGTTGGTCTGTTCTTCTTTTTCCAGGTCTTTGAGTCATTTCATTAGATTGTCTATTTGTGATCTTTTTGACTTTTGGTTATAGGCATTTATGGAGATAAACTTTCCTCTCAGAACTGCTTTAGCTGTGTCCTAGAGGGTTTGATAACTTGTCTCTCCATTGTCATTTTGTTCATAGAATTTTTTTATTTTCATCTTGATTTCTCCATTCATGAAGTAATCATTTAGTAGGAGGTTGTCTAATTTCCACATTTTTTGTAGAAATGTGAGTTTCTGTTAGGGTTGATTTCTACATTTATTCCACTGTGATATGAGAAGATACATGGTATGATTTCTATTTTTTTAAATTTCTTGAGGTTTACTTTGTGTCCTAGGATATGGTCAATCTTAGAGAATGTCCCGTGAGCTGATGAGAAGAACGTATATTCAGTGGATTTGGGGTAGAATGTCCTGTAAATGTCAGTTAGACCCAATTGTTCTAGAGTTTTGTTTAAGTTCATTATTTCTTTATTAATTTTCTGTTTGTAGTGTCTGTCTTGTGCCATCAGTGGGGTGTTGAAATCTCTGGTGCTTATGGAGTTGCTATTAATCAATTTGCTTAAATCCAGTAAGGTTTGCTTTATGAATCTCGGTGCACCTAAGTTGGGTGCATATATATTTAAAATTGTTATCTCTTCTTGTTGAACTGTGCCCTTCACCATTATATAATGACCCTCTTTGTCTTTCACTACTTTTATTGGTTTAAAAACTAAATCATCTGAAATTAGAACTGCCATGCCAGCCTTCTTTTGGCCTCCACTTGCTTGGAATACTTATCTCTATCCTTTTACTTTTAGTCTATATGCATCCTTGCAGGTTAGATGTGTTTCCTGAAGACAGCATATACTTGGCCTGTATTTTCTTTTCCATTCAGCCAGCCTATGTCTCTTGAGTGGAGAGTTTAAGCCATTCACATTTATTGAGAGAACTGATAGGTAATGTAGATTACTGTTCGTTCTGTTGGGTTGTATGTTGTTGCTTTGATTTCTCTCTTGAGCCATTGTAGTATCTGGCCTTTAATCTTTGGGTTTTGGTTGTTTTTATATTCGTGAGTTTTTATGATGGTGTTCTGTGCGTAACACTGTTTTGAGTACTTCTTGTAGGGCTGGTCTTGTCTTGGTAAATTCTCTGAGACTTTGCTTGTCTGAGAATGTCTTTATTTCTCCTTCATATATGAAGCTTAGTTTTGCAGGGAATAAGATTCTAGGCTCAGCATTGTTTTGTTTCAGAAGAGTGAGAATGGGGCCCCAGTGTCTCCTTGCTTGTAAAGTTTCAGTAGAGAAGTCTGGTGTTATTCGAATTGGCTTTCCTTTGTATGTTACTTGCTTCTTTCATCTTACAGCTCTTAGAAGGGCCTCTTTAGTTGATATTTTGGTCAGTGTGATGACTGCATGTCGTGACATCTTTCTGTTTGCATTGAATCTCCCAGGAGTCCTCTGAGCTTCTTGAACTTGTATATCGAGATTTTTAGCAAGGCCTGGGAAATTTTCCTCTATTATATCTTCAAATAGCTTTTCCAACCATTGAGTGTTTCCTTCTTCCCCTTCTGGTAACCCTATGACCCTCAGATTAGGTTTCTTCACATAATCCCACATCTCTTGTAGGCTTTGCTCTTTTCTCTTGTTTCTCTGCTCTATCTCTGTGACTGATTTATTTAATTGGAAGGTGTTATCTTCAATCTCTGAGATTCTTTCTTGTGTTTGATCTAACCTGTTCTTGAGACTTTCCACTGTATTTTGTAGTTCCCTGACTTGATTCTTCATTTCCAGGAGTTCAGTTAAACTTTTCTTCATTCTGTCAATTTCTTTAGTGAACTTTTGTTCCAGGTCCTGGAGGCTTTTTGTGGTTTCTTTGTGTTGGTTATTGAGTTGGTCTTGCAGGTCATTGAATTTTCTTATGATCCACATTCGAAATTCCTCTTCTGTCATTTTGGTTGCCTGATTTTGGTTAGTGTCTGTTTCTAGGGGGCTGGTGCTCCTCTTTGTGGGTGTGTTTTCCGTTTGGTTCTTCATATTTCCAGAGTTCCTTTGCTGATTTCTTCCCATGTCGATCAATTGTTCTGCTGAGATCCTTGAATTAACTTCTTTCCTTTTCATCATAGGAGATTCAAACCATCCTCTCAATCCTGAAGTAAGTAGGAAGGTTGGCAGGAATGTGTTCTGGTTATCCCTGGGCTGTAGGCCTTGGAGAGAAAATAACCAAAAGATAGTTTCTGAGACTATTTTCTACTTCTCACCAGAGTGAATATAAATTTAAACAGTGATGCTATGTATTTGATTTGGCTTCCAAATAGTACTGATATGGTAAAGCCATAATGGATTTGTGGCCATGCTATTAACTTATGTAGTTTTTTTCCTTTCATTTTAAGTTAAAATATGTTAAACTGTGATAAAATATTCATCATATAAATTTTACCATCTCAGCTTTTTCAAGCATGCAGTCCAGTGGTATTAGTACATTCACACTGTTGTGCTACCACTGCCACCATCCATTTTCAGGGCTCCTGCATCTTACAAAACTTAGTCTCTGTCACCATCAAATGGCAACTCCCCATTCACTATCACACTAGCTCCCAGCCCTGAGTCGTGCCCGACAACCAGCTCCTGTCCGACGTGGCAGAGAGAAGGGGGACGTCTTTGCCAATTTACGTCCTGCTTTCCTTATTCCTGCTGCTCAGCTGTCTCCAGCTCAAACTGATCCTTATGTCAAAGTGGCATATTTTGGGGTGGCACATTCTGAACCCCTTCCCTTACGAATGAGGAATTTCTGCTCTCTTCCCCTGCACTCCAGCCTAGGTAAGGGAAGACGGGAACTTTCTAGCTGAGTGTCTAGAGAGGACAAGCTGAGGGTATCTGGCACATTCAAGAATTTGGAAGTAACCAGCCACCCAAGACATAGTCATTGTGTTCTTCTGCCATTCTCAGGGATTGTGGTTGCTCAGATATGCTGATTGGATGGATCTGGGGTAGTATATTAAGGAAAACCCCATTAGAAAGTAAGGGAAAAACCCTTTCCTCCAATCAGCTTTAACATTATTATTAATAAAACTGACATTTTGATCTCTCTCTGACTGCCTTATTGGTTCTGAACTCAGGAAGAGAAGAGTGGTATTATTAGCTGCGCCCCCCCACCTCAGTGTGAGCGCGAGAACATTGTGATGTCATATATTTTAAAGGACAAACACATTTTAGTCAACTTGCCTGCATATCTTTGAAGATCCCTTCATTTAAGTTTCTGCTTGTCATATGCCACTCTCGGTGAGCAAGAGCCAGTTCTCTTACTGGCACCTTCCTATTTGACACAGAACAAAATAAACATATAAAAAGTCCCTACCACGGTTCTCCTGGGGGCTGCACAGTCTCCCTTGGGGGAAGCAGTCAGTGGCAGAGCTGCTGCCTGGGATGTGGGACTTGGGCTCAGATGGGAAGGCGCCGTTCTGTTTGTGGCCATTGCTTCTCTCCTTTATACCTTTTTCATCATGCCGTCATATTACATTGATGAGAGTACCTGCACATCCTCACCTGCTCTCCCCAGCATTAACCCAACGTTCACATCTTCCATAACTAGAGAAAAGTGATCAAAGCTAGGAAATTAGCATCCGTGTAGTGCTAACCAAAGAAACTACCGATCGTATTTGAACTTTGCCAGTGTCCCCACTGATGTCCCTTATCCAGAATTCTACCCTGGAGCATTCAGTTGTCAGGGCTCTTTGGTCTCCTCAGATCTGGGACTGTCTCTTGTCTGTCCTTGTTTTTCATGGCCCAAACACACTGTTTTGTTGATGTTGTTTTTGTTTTTATTTTTTAGAGACAGAGTCTCCCTCTGTTGCCTGGGCTAGAGTGCAGCAGCATCATAGCTACACCGTGACCTCAAACTCCTAGGCTCAAGATATCCTCCTGCCTTAGCCTCCTGGTAGCTGGAACTGCGGGCGCCACCACGCCCGGCTAATTTTTCTGTTTTCAGTAGAGACAGGGTCTTGCTCTTTCTTGCTCAGGCTGACCTCCTGAGCTGAAGCTATACTCTGGCCTCGGCCTCCCAGGGTGCTGGGGTTACATGTGTGAGCCACTGCGCCTGGCCCCAAACATACTTTTGAAGAATATCGGTCAGTTGTTTCTATAGCATGTCCTTTGGTCTTGGTTGGCCTGATGTCTTCTCATGATGCAACAGAGGATGTGCATCTTCAGCGGGAGATGGCATAAACACCGCCAACCCTCCTTCCAGCACAGCGTCCCTGTCAGGGATCATCGCTCACTGTGTCGTCTTCTAGGTGACGTTTACCTAGGTCACTCTGTCAAGTGTCTGTTGGGTTTCCCACTGTGCAGTGTAATTGTTAAAGACAGAGCTATTTTGAGACAGTGCAAATGTCTTGTTTCTCCTCAGACTTTCCCCCACCAATTTTAGCATCCATCCATGGGTCTTGCACACAACAATTATCATTGGTGATTTTCTTTTTCCTTCATTTCTTCTGCCTTCATTTATCTGTAAGAAGGAGCTGTTCTTTCTTCCCCATTTATTTTTTTGTTCAAGTTCTCATCTTCATCAGTGTGGACTCATGGATATTTATGTTATTCTCAGGGTTATAAGCCATTACTATCGTTATTTATCTTGTTGCCCCCAGCAATACTCACTGATTCTAAAAGCTGGTCCTCCTGCTTGAGTGATTTTGTGCAAACCAGTTCTGAAGTCAGATGTAGACTTCATTTTACATTATTTGCCATTCCAGTGAGTGCTCCATGGGGAAGCCATTGGATTTCTTTTCTAGCATCTTAGTATTATATTCCATGAATTTATCTTGATTTAATGATTGTATCTCTTAGTCATAAAAAGTTTGGTGTCCATGGGAATTCTTGCCTGGTTTTTGAGTTAAAGTACTTGACAAATTGTAGGGCCTCATTAAATGTTAATCATTATTATTGTCATTGTTCTTATCATTCATATGCAGTGTAATTATACATAGGATAATTGATAAAGACCTCAGCAGAAATTCAGAAGAAATTCTTCATGTGTGGAATGGGAATAAAACCTATCCTAAAGAATTAAAATATATGTATATAAATTAAAATATGTGTATAAATATTTATTATTATTGTTGTCTTTTAAGCATTGCATGTACCTTTGTCAAACATTTGTCAAGCATTTCTTCTTTAGAGGTTTCTCTTCTACCCACTGAACCAACTCTGTCACTAATTATGTTACTGTTTTCAAGTCTTAATTTATTGGTTACCTCTGTCAAGTAGAATGAGTGTGATTTTTGTATGTGATACCTTCCTGAATTAAAAAATTTTTAATACAATAAACATATATTTATTCTATCATAATAAAATGTTAAGTTAAATGTGTGGTAGTGTAACCCTTAAGCCTTGCTCAAAATAGAGTGAAAATCCCACTTTGTAGAAGAGACGTAGTACTTTTTCCTGTTCTTCCTGTCGAAACGCACATTTGTTCCCCCTCTGGCACACATGCTTGTTTGTCTATACATTAGAATGGTGTTAGGTAGATTATTTTGTTAGCGTGTAAAGTGTATGCAATTTTATTCATAATTCTCCTTTTGAAAATAGTACCACCAGAAAAATGTGATCTGTTAAAATTTCCACTATACAGTGAAGAATTTTAATTTACTTGTGCTTTAGCTTTGAGAAACAGGAGTGCTAAAACTAACTCCCTCAAGACTTTGGAGTGTTGTAGGCCAAGTATTGGATTAATTAAACAAGTCATGTTGCCTTGTCTAAGTGTAACTGTATGGGGCATCAGTGCTGCATTAAAACAGCATTTGCTCACAGTGCACGTTCAAACCTTGAATGGAATTCTAACCTCAATTGGTTTAACGCAGAAAATTCTTTCTACAGAAGTCAGCCTTAAAAGCATTGTTATTCAAGAAAACATTTGGAATAAAGCCATCCAACCTTAATTCTGGTGGAGAGGAAGTGGACCGAGAGGCTGTACTGCTCTTCCTGAAGCTCTCCAGAGCCCAGGTGGTTTAGGTAAAGTACACGCCAGGCAGGGCAGCGTCAGAGTCTGACACTGGGAAGGTTCCCAGCCAGGCCCAGATTCAAGGCCCTCACAGGTCCTAGTGATTCAACAGGGCTCCTCCAAGTCCTCGAAGCACTTATTTGCAGAGAACACACATTCCAGTTAAAAATCTCCAGGATGTGGGAAGACATGGAAAGACTTGGAGACCCCCTGCTCCTGACTCCTTCATCCACACAAGTAACCCCCCCTCACCCCCTGGGGAGCTCCTGCAGTGCAGGGAGCTCTCTTCATTGCACAAGGGAAGAAGTAAAGTTGCATCTGTCAGTGTTTTGATGGGAGTCTAAGATTTAGACTGGTATGTTGTTTGGTAAATTAACCTTGTTTGGGGCAATGAGCCCCTTTGAGACCCTAATGGAAGCTATGGACCCTCTTTCAGAGGAAGGTCCACAGATGTTTGATGTAGGGTATGTGGTCCCTCCTTGTAGGAGATGTGCAAATTTTAGGTGTCAATTTGACTGGCTTAAGGCATACCCAGATAGCTGGTGAAACATTATTTCTGGGTATGTCTGTGAGGGTGTTTCTGGAAGAGATAGGCATTTGAATTAGCAGACTGAGTGAGGAAAATCTTCCCTCACCCAGTGTGGCAGGCACCATCCAATTGGTTGAGGGCTGGACAAAAGGAAAAAAGGGCAGAAGAAAGGTGAATCAGCTCTCTCTTCTGAAGCTGGGACAACCTTCTTTTCTTGTTTGTGGACAACAGGGCTCAGGTTCTCCAGCCTTCAGGTCTGGGACTTGCACCAGTGGCCCTCCCAGTTTCTAAGGCCTTCAACCTTGAGCTGAGAGTTCCACCAACGGCTCTCTCGGTCTCCAGCTTGCAGAGGGTAGTTTGTGTGACTTCTCAGCCTCTGTAACCATGTGAGCCAATACCCATAGTGAATCCCCTCTCCTATATCTCCCTCTGCATGTCCTCTACTGGTTCTGTTTCTCTGGAGAACGCTGACTGACACAAGACAGGGAACATGGCCTGGGGCACTGTGGGGCTAGGAAGAGGACTGCCGCTGACTCCTCCGGTCTGGGTCTGTGGTTCCTCTCACCCTGGTGAGGGTCTCAGGCAGCAACATTTTGGAAACTTGAGATAGATGTCCTTACAATCTGCCTTTGCTGGAGTCCCTCCTTGTAAAATAACTGGGAGTGGTTATCAGCTCTTTTCAAATGATCTCCTGTAAGACAGGCTATCATAGTCCAGACAATATTTTTTTTTCCTTTTTCTTCCTTATTTTTAACTGGATGGTTCATGCTTGCCCATTCCAGGATGTCTTGGGTAGGTTCCCCAGCCTCTTTATTTCTGAGTTTTCTCGTCTCATCTGTAAAATTCGGATAACAGTAGGATCTCTCACACAGCATTGTTGTGAGTAACCCTCACAAGAATAGGCTAAAATGTGTAAAACTCTCAAAACAGCCTGAGTACATGGTAAATGCTGTCTCAATACCATTCATTCAACCATCAATACACCCAATGATTTCTTTGATTCCTTCTTGTTCTAAGAATCCGTGATTCTTAATAACACAAAGTTTATCTCTGCACATTAATCAACTACCATGCCCAAGATACCAATGGGTAGTTGATATGCTTTATTTTACTCAATGCCCCAAATAATCCCATGGGTTATATCAGTCAAGTAGCCACAGAGGAGCCCAATGTTGAATATGTTGCCTAAGATCACACAGTAGTGGGTTCAACCTCAAAGATGGTGCACCCAGAATTCAAACCCTCATCACAAACAGGGAGATTTTATTTGCAACATGGAGAACCAAGGATTAGTATCAGAATACAAAAGAAACTTTACATATCAGTGAAAAAAAGACACAAAGAATTGAAAGTATGTGGAATAAATGAACCGTTCCTAGAACAAGAAACCCGCGAGGCCAATAAATCTGTGATAAAATTCTCAGTAACACTGGGTATCAGCAAATAGAAATTGAAGTGATGAGCTATTGTTGCAAATCCGTAAGAAGTGCCTATGAGGACAGAGGGAAAAGGGGACTTTTATTCACTCCTGATGACTGATAGTCTTTCTGAGCTTTGAAGATATCCTTCTACTGTCCATATTGCCGCTGAGATGTCTTGTGCTATTCTTATTTCTGATTTTTTGTATGTGTATTAATTAAGATGTCTTGGGCAGAAGGAACTATAGAAGAGGAAAAACTTTTCCACCATATTCTTAGGTACTACAGTTGGGATCTGTGGATTAAACTGATAAAAGACAGATTAACAGGAGAAGAGGCATACACATTTTATTTGATGTTAATTTTTACATGTACATTGAGGCCTTTGTAAAATAGAAGTGAAGATGTGCAGAGAAGGCTGGACCCAGGGGCTTACATGCCGTTTTAACAAAGGGTGATACATTGTGGAGACTGGACAAAAGAAAAGGGTTTGTGCTTCTAGGGGCAGTAAACTGTAAGAAGGTAAATATGTGGGAGAAATCAATGGATGATAAGGGTTATTTACTAAGGTCTGTTTTTGCAGTTATCTCAGTACCATCCCCATCCACAGTGATAAAGGTTGTCCTTCCCTTCCTCATACAAGAGTAGGAGATGCCTTCAGAAGTGGACATTTATGACCTATTTTTAAGTAGATGGAAAGGGTAGACAGCTTTTCCTGAGTCTGTGGCTTTCAATTGCCTTCAGCTCAAAATAATCCTTAGGCTAAAGTGGCACAGTTTGGGGTGGCACTTTCTGATCCCCTTTGGAACATAATATCTGTCTAAGAATAGCATGTCTACATTGATTGTTTCCTTAATGAGAGGTCTGGAAGTAAACCATGCCAAGGCTAGATTGGCACCTCACCTTGCTCAGCAAGGTCCAGGCTCCCCTCAGCTCTCTGCTCCTCCATCCTTGGCATGTTGGTGATGTCATGATTCACTGAGATAAGACAGCTGCCCCAGCTCCAAGCATCACAACACAAGTCACCAGGAGAGGATCAATAACATGAAACCATCCTCAGCTGACGTCTCCTTGGATTTCCTTGGTTAGGACGTGCCATACCATGCCAGGCCTATTAATAGCTGGCTAGGGGTCCCAGATGACTGTGATCAGCCCCAACATGATTCCTCTCTCTGGAGGGCCACCCTGCAGACCCCCAAGTCCGGGTTTTGTTTTTGTTTTTAGTTTTCATTCTATTTTATTTATTTATTTGTGTATTTTATTTCAACATATTATGGGGGTACAAATGTTTAGGTTACATATTGCCTTTGCCTCACCTGAGTCAGAGCTTCAAGCGTGTCCATCTCCCAGATGGTGTGCACCACACCCATTAGGTGTGTATACACCCTCCTCTCCTCCCCTTCCCACCTGCCTGACACCTGATGAATGTTACTACTATATATGCACTTAAGTGTTGATCAGCTAGTACTAATTTGATGATGAGACATGAAGTGCTTGTTTTTCCATTCTTGTGATATTTCACTTAGTAGAATGGGTTCCAGATCTATCCAGGATAATACAAAAGGTGCTAGATCACCATTGTTTTTGTGGCTGAGAACTCCATGGTATACATGTACCACATTTTATTAATCCATTCATGTATTGATGGGCACTTGGGTTGTTTCCACATCTTTGCAATTGTGAATTGTACTATTATAAATATTCTAGTGTAGATATCTTTTTTATAGAATGTCTTGTATTCCTTTGGGTAAATGCCCAGTAATGGGATTGCTGGATCAAATGGTAGATCTACTTATAGCTCTTCGAAGTATCTCCATATTACTTTCAACAGAGGTGGTAGTAGTTTGCAGTCCCACCAGCAGTTTATGAGTGTTCCTATCTCTCCGCATCCACGTCAACATTTATTGTTTTGGGACTTTTTTGATAAAAGCCATTCTCACTAGAGTTAAGTGATATCTCCTTGAGGTTTTGATTTGCATTTCCCTGATGAGTAGAGACTTGAGCATTTTTCATATGTCTGTCTTCTTTTGAAAAGTTTCTGTTCATGTCCTTTGCCCACTTTTTAATGTGGTTGTTTGATTTTTTTCTTGCTGATTTTCCTGAGTTCTATATAGATTCTAGTTATCAGCTGTTTATCAGATGTGTAGCATGTAAATATTTTCTCCCATTCTGTAGGTTGTCTGTTTGTTCTCGTAATAGTTTCCTTGGCTGTGCAGAAGCTTTTTAATTTGATCAGGTCCCATTTATTTATTTTT
Source organism: Mirza zaza (assembly GCA_008750895.1). Lineage (NCBI taxonomy): Eukaryota > Metazoa > Chordata > Mammalia > Primates > Cheirogaleidae > Mirza > Mirza zaza. Next base: position 12,975 of record VSMD01112956.1, read on the forward strand.
GTTGTTGCTGTGATAGCTTTTGGGGTCTTCTTCATAAATTCTTTCCCTAACAAGTCTGGGTTTTGTTGAGCAGGAAAGGGGAGACAGCTGTTTGGCAGACGACGTGCAGTATCTGTTGCAGTAGAAGACCTGTATTTTCTTCCTCTCTGGAAGTTTAGGATTATGAGTTCTCTGTGGTGTTTTCCATGGAAGTAAACAACTTTAAGCCTCATTTCCTTGAATACAGACTTGGCTAGAAAATATAACTGAAGTGAAGGCATTTAATGAAAAATCTTGAAAGAATGGAAATCTGTTAAAATATTCTTTTCAAAGAACAGCCTTGAGCTAGACATTAGCTATTTTTTAGATAGATAAGGAACAGCTCAGTAACAACCCTGTTAAATCTACATTTATTCTGTATCTTATCATAATAAATGTAAGCTTCTGGATAAGTCTTTTTGCTGAAAAGTGTAAGGGCTTTCTTGTACTATTGATAGCCTTGCTTTAATAGTTCCCAGGACTGTTTTCATGTAACCCTGAGACTAGAGTATGTTTGTCACAAAATAGTGCAAGTTTTTAGACTTTTTGATATAGACAAGTATAGACTGGGTTTATTCACATAAAGTTACAAACTATATTTTTTTCTAAAGTCTAACTTTGTTCACCAATCTTGCTGATTCACTATGATTCATTTAGTTAGCTCCAATTAACTTAGCACCTTTAAAATAACAACACTAATTCTCTTAAAATTAGAAATATAGGTCAAGGCATAGCCTTTTATGAATATGTATTTATATAAAAATAACATGACTCTAACAGATTCACTTTAAGACACAATTCAGAAACTCAATTTGTTATGATACTTGAAATTTTATAATGTGCTTTGGTAGGCATCTTTTAAACTTATTTTCTGAGGTGTTCAATGGGCTTTTTCAATATGGAGATTCATGTCCCTGGTTTGGGGAAATTTCTGTATATTAATTTTTGAGGAATGTGAAACTTGAGTTTAGCCATTTATCCATTCATCATTCTAGAAGACCCAATATCTAACTAATATCTTAGGTAAGCTTTTAGATAGTTTAGTTAAACATTTTTCTGTTCTTTCTTTCTGTACCTCCACTCCAATTCAGTCTTTGCACTGGCCACAGCACTGACACCTGCCCCAAATGTCACCTCCACTGTCCTTCAATGGCCAGCATGACCCTGTGAAGCAGGGTGCATTATCTCATTTCAAGATGAAGAAACTGAGGCTCAAAAAGTTGCCTGAGATCACATGGCTAAGAAACTGTGAGGCTGTTACTGAAATTCCAATCTTTGTGACTCCGACCCCTGTGTTCTCAACAGTAAAGAGTTGGCTCTGCCTGGAAAGAAATCAGACAAAATGCCATTCAAAAATAACCCCAGGAATATTAGTCAACAAAGAGAAGGTCTCAAGACAATGGACACCTATTCTCTAACTTTGTTGTCTATAAGAGTCATTTCTGAAACACAAAAGAAAAAAAAAACACTATAATTTGAAGGGAAAACCCTTACATTTAAAAACAGAATGTGGTGGGTAGGACAGGGAATCTTACAGTTTAACGGAACAAAGGAAGTCATATTGGGTTAGAAGGCAAGGGAGATTCAAAGGCCCTTTTGGAAATTACAGTTTTTATAGGATTTTATCTTTCAGGGCTATTTTTAGCCCGTTTTGGATTGCTGTTGGTAAACAAAGAAGTCCCTACGGTGAATGGAGTCACAGCCGAGTCGGGGCGGTGTCCTGGCTGTGGGGTCAGAGGCAAGTTAATTAGTTTCTGTGTCCCTGTTTTCTCACCTATAAGTGGATTTTGTGGGGTTTAAATGAGATACAATTTATTAGAGAGCTTTGAGACATAATGCTGCAGATACAAATATTCTATGCCCTTGGGTAATTTTAAGGTAAGTCTTGGGGAGACAAGTGAGGGAATCCAACTGGGTAATGCTAACGAACATGCGCATAAATGAGAATCTGACTCCTGATCTAAAGAGCTGGCACAAATTTCTTCTTAGTGCAGAATCTCTTCCCAAAATATTGTTTTACAAAGCCCTTTGCAAATAGGAAGGCTTTTCAAAATATCCCATTCATCTGTTTGAAACATAAATGCACTTGGAATTTTATTTATGTAAAATTGACAAATGAGTGAGTGATATCATTTCTGAAAGAATATAAAAGAAGGAAAAGAGATAGTGGTAAACTCTTTAGATGTGAAAGTGTTTCTTCTTTTCTTTTCTTTTTAAACCAGACTCTGATCCTAAAAATAAACATTCCTGAAATCAGAAAACAGTACACATTAGCTGCTGAAAACTGGGGTTGAACCCAATTTTATACCTTCTTGTTTGACTTAACTTAGGGATGGAATGAAAGAGAGGTTTGTTTTAAGCTTGTGACCACTAGAAATGAAAGGGAGTGAAGTGTGCAGGTAACCACAAGCCAAGTCACCTGCCTCCCAGAGCACACTCATGTGTTTTTAATGATGGATTATTTTGGAGTAATTTTCCATTCATTTACTAAATATTCATGAATAATCTATCTAGCATCATTTATGATTCTGAGGAATGAAATTAAGTACTAATAAAATGATACAGGTTTAATTCATTTGTGGTGGTAAGGCCATCATTATAGATAAAACATGAAAGTTAACATTCTAAAAACTTATAAAAATGAGGTACTGAAACAACAAAGTCAAGAATTCATATACAATTATTTCTTAATATTTATAACTCATGTTAATTTCCCAAATCATCTCAGAATATAAAGGGTCTGCCTGCAGTAGCAGTTTCATGCAGGAGTGGGTGCCAGCACCCCACAACCTGATTTAAAATAATCAAGTCCAGATGCTGTTATCAAAAAAGAGATCTACACCATTCACTGCCATGACCTGGATCATATTTCAAAAGTGCCAAATCAAAGCTGTCCCACCAAAGCCTGATTTCTTAATGAATTCCTTATGTATTTCATCTCTTGCATACAAAAAGTGTCTGCTGGGGAATAAAATTCAGACTTAAAAAAACAAAACCTAGTGGGTGTGATCCTTTATGAAACCCACCCCCATGCAGTTGGTCTCTCACTGTAGAGTTATTACTGCTTAATTAAGATGCTTTCATTTAAAAAGCCACATCTGAGAGTTACCATAATATTTACAGAAAAGGGAGTGTGAGCTGAGGGAGATATAGTGAAAATCTCAACATTTAAATCTTTAAAAAATGCTGATATGCTGTCATGTTAACCCGCACTATTAAGAGTGAAATTTAAAAATTTCTGTCATTTCTATATGTTAAATACTGGCATCTTTCCTGAAGAAAGATTTCAGCTAAGGGCATGTTTTCCACGCTAATTGAGACTGAATATAAATAGCAATTATGACTGAATATAAATAGCAAGTTATGACTGAATATACATAGCAAGTTTTCTTCTTTTGGGGGAAGAGAAAAGAATTATCTTCAAAGTAATTAGATAGATGAATAAATATATTCAGATAGACAGATGGATGGACAGACATATGGACAGATGAATGGATGGGTGGATGGATGGATGGATGATGTGTAGGTATAAGTAGGTAGTACTGTCATCAGCTTTTGGGAAATGGCAACCTCTTACTTGTAGATTACCAGTTCAACATGATTTTTTTCTCAGAAGATGCAGCTTTAAAACTCTGAGAAATACTTGTCCAAGAATTCAGAAAAAATAGGGCTCTGTCTTACAAATGCCTTAAGTATACTGAAATTGAAGTATGAAAACTCTGGTAATTAATTCATTCAACAAATAATTATAGAGTTTCTGCTCTGTACAGGAGTCTCTGTCCAGCAGGGACTCCTGCCATCATGGAATTTACATGGTCCATTCCCATTTTCATTTGTAAAATCTTAAATGGTACTTCCAGTTCTAGAACACGCAAGTATAGACTCACTTTTCTCTCCTCTGCCCCTATAAAAAAAACCTAAATATACCGGAAATGATTCAATAGACTATGATAAAATAATTCTGAGTAGTTGAAAGAAGGTATTAGAGACCTTAGGACTTCAGGAATGGTTTTTCATTTTATTTTTCATATGACTCCAGACTGGGTGCTAGAGAGGCCTGAAACCTCCACAGACACAGACAGACAGACAGACAAGAAAAGCCTGCCTAAAGAACCGGGAAAGAGGAAGCCCAAATGAGGAGCTCTAAACCCCACTTCACAACTGAACACAAGCAGGTGGCCTGGTTTTCCTTCAAAATCCTGCTGGGCTGACCCAATCCTATCTCCACACCTTGCAAAGCCTAGCTTCTCCCTGCCCTGAATCCATTTGCACAAGATATAGGCCCAGTGACTCCACTTCCTCTCTGCCTCCCATGGCTGAAGGTGACCTTGCAGCACCAGGTGGCCCAGGGAAACAACTTCCACTCCTTTAGGCAGCACCAGCAGGGACTGAGTGAGAGTCCCAGAAATGTCAGAAGAACTAGATAAATGGGAATAGAATTGCAAGGGCTCTGAAAACTAAACTGTTGTTTTAGTCTATTTTCTGCTGCTTTAACAGAATAGCTGAGACTGGGTAATTTACAAAGAAAAAAAATTATTTGGCTCACAATTATGGAGGCTGAGAAGTCCAAGAATTGGAGGGGGGAACCACATCTGGTGAGGGCCTCCTTGCTGTGTCATACAATAGCAGAAGGCAAAAGGGCAAGAGAGTGTGTGTGAGAAAGCAAGAGATAACTTGCAGACTCAAGCCCTCTTATAATTGACATTAACCCATTCATGAGAGTGGAGCCCTCATGACCTAAATGCCTCCTATTAAGCCTCACTTCGCAACACTATTGCATGGAGGATTAAGTTTCCAATACATGCTTTTTGGAGGACACATTCAGACCACAGCAACTGTCTTGGTTATTGGAACTACAGCTCACAAAAGTAGGCTGGAACCTAGATTAAATTTAAAAAGGGTAACTGTCTGCTAAAATAGAAGATTTAAGTAGCATCAAAAGTTTCCTAACAGAAAACCAAAGTGCCCATGACACAATAAAAATGTACTTGTTATACCAAGAACCAGGAAAACCACACTTTTAATGAGAAAAAAACAACTGATGCCAATACTGAAATGAATATGATGTTGAAATTATTTGACAAGGACTTTATTTATTTATTTATTTTGAGACAGAGTCTCACTTTGTTGCTCAGGCTAGAGTGAGTGCCGTGGCGTCAGCCTAGCTCACAGCAACCTCAGTCTCCTGCCTCAGTCAAGCAATCCTCCTGCCTCAGCCTCCCAAGTAGCTGGGACTACAGGCATGTGCCACCATGCCTGGCTAATTTTTTTTGTATATATATTTTTAGTTGGTCAATTAGTTTCTTTCTATTTTTAGAAGAGACAGGGTCTTGCTCAGGCTGGGTTCGAACTCCTGACCTTGAGTGATCCACCTGCCTCGGCCTCCCAGAGTGCTAGGATTACAGGCGTGAGCCACCACGCCTGGCCTGACAAGGACTTTAAAACAGTTGTAATAAGAATGCTTCAATAAGCAATTATGATTCTTTTGAAATAAATAAAAACATAGAAAATCTTAAAGTTATAAAAAAGAAACATATGGAAATTTTAGAACTGAATAAATACAATTGAAATTAAAAACTAATTGGATAGACTCCATACTAGAGTGGAAACGACAGGAGAACTTGAAGACAGATCGATAGAATTCATTCTATCTAAAAAACAGAGAAAAATAGCCTAAAAAAATGACCAAAGCTTCACGGATCTGTGAGACAGATATCCAACAAAATATCTAAAATATGTAACATTCATGTCATCAGAGTTCCAGAAGTCAAAAAGAAAAGTGTGGGCCCGGGACAGAAAATTACTCAAAAAAAAAAAAAAAAAAAAAAGAAAAAGCAATGGCTGACTACTTCCCACATTTGGGAAGAGGGATAAAACTATAGAATCAAGAAGCTCAGTCCAATAGGATAAACCCAAAGAAATCCACAAAAGACACATCATAATTAAACTTCTAAAAGCAAAGATATTTTAAACAAAGCCAGAGATAAATGACACATTACCTATAGAGTACGACAAACTTGAATGAGAGTAGATTTCTCATCTGAAACCATAAAGGCCAGCAGTTAATGGCATAACATGTTTTCAAGTGATTAAAATAAACAAAGAAATAAAACAAAATGAAGAAAAATTAAGAATTTGTTACTAGTAGACCTACCCTAAAAATCGGCTAAAGGAAGGTCCCCAAACATAAAGAAAATATTAGGTATTGAATTATGTCCCCCTACCACCAGATTCATATGTTGAAGCCCTAAACCTCAATGGAACTGTACTTGTAGATAGAGCCTTCAAAGAGGTAATTAAGGTTAAATGAGGTCCTATGGGTGGGGCCCTAATTCAGTAGGATTGGTATCCCTATAAGAAGAGAAAAGGCCGTGTGAGGACACAGCAGAAAGATGCCTCCTGCAAGCCAATGGGAGAGGCCTCAGGGGAAACCAACCCTGCCAACAACTTCAACTTCCAGCCTCTAGAACTGTGAGAAATATATTTCTGTTGTTTGAGATATCCACCCTATGGTATTTTGTTGTGGCAGCAGTAGCAGACTAAGACAGAAATATGACAATAGATAAATGATCAGACCTTCAGAAATGAAAAAAAATGAAATGGGTAAATACAGAAGTAAGCATAGTAGACTACTCTTTACCTCTTGAATTTCTTTAACAATACTTTGTGTTTGAAGCCAAAATTATAATGCTATTTGATGTGGTGCTTAATGTATATAGAGGAAACACTTAAGACAATTATATTTAAAAAGGTGGAAGGACAAGCAGATCTAATTGGAAGTAAGGTGTCTATACTTCACTCAAAGGGGTAAAACACTTTCATGAGTTCAGGAAGTTTTTGAGATCAACTTACAAAAATCAATGGCCTTTCTCTATACCACCAATAATTGAATAGTAAATATAATGAAAAGTAAGATACCAATCACAATAGCTAAAAGTATAAAATATCTAGAAATTATCCCAGAATACAAAGTCCTTCTGTGGGAAAACTTTAAAGCTCTAGTAGGTAGAGAGATCACTTGAATAAACACAAGGACATCCCACACTCTCAGAGAGGACAACTTACTATAAGATGTTGAATCTTGATTAGTGAATCTATAAATGAAGTACAATCTCACTTAAAATTCCTGCTGGATTTTTTTGAGGGACTAAACTAAGTTCATGTAAAAATATATAGAAAGGAATATAACCTATCAATTTCTATTCCATTTTAGAGAAAACAAATATAGGTATGTCCTGCGAGATACTGTCATGCTAAAAAGCCATATTTTAATAATGACTTAGTGAAATTGGCACAAGAACAGTTGAACAGACTAAGAGAACATGGCAGTTTAGAGACTCACCCATGTTTGTATGAGCCTTAATATAAGATCAAGGTATAAAAATCATAGTAGGTAAACAATAGATTATTTGATCAATGATTTGGGAAAATGGTCTCACTATATGAAGAAGAATTTTAAGATACTGGATTCTTTCCTAATACCACATACAGGAGTAGATTCTAGATGGATTAAATTGCTAAATGTGAAAGATAAGCTAATGGAGAACTAAGGGGCTGAGGAAATCTTTAAAACTACAAAAGCACAAACTGCAAGGAAGAAAATTGATGGTTCACACCACATCAAAATTTGGACTTCTGTTCAATAAGACAGGTGATTAATACATAACAAACATAAAACCTACTGTGGGTTACTACCTAGCATAAACCAGGGGCTCCTGTAAGAATGAAGTAAAAGGCAGTAATTTGGACAGAAAAATGGGGGAAAGATATACACAAAACAAGAGATCTTAGTTACTGCTGAAGGTTGATAAATCAGAAAAGCGGGCTGTAATACTATTTAGACAAATGTTTGGTTTTTGGGAAGCAATAAAGTGAACATGGTTTAAGTGGCTGCCTCTTGAGAGAGTGGCTGAAGGTGGAAATGCTTGGGGTGGGAATCCTTCAGTTCTATTGGTTTTTTAAACTATGCATATGTTACCTTTTTTATTATTTTAAAAGAATAACAAATAGCGTCAAATAGCCTCATCTCTATATTTCAAAAAGTTAAAGGGAGTACCTCATTTCAAAGCCACCCAGACAATAATATACTTAGTAAGTTGCATAAAAATTTAAAATTTAGTTCCCCAAACAATGGTTACATATTATTTACAAAATAGAAGGAGTCAAATAGGTAAGAATAAGTGTTTATTTGACAGATTAAAGACAGATATAATAACATAAATCTTATATAGCAATTAAATATATCCCAGTTTACTCTATAAAACATTTTTAGCAAGTTACAAAAATATATTTAACAGAAAAAGTTAGATTGAGAATGAAATAGATATGAAATACGAAACTGAAGAAAAGTGTATAAAATGTAAATAAACAAATCTTTAATTTATTAAGTACTTTATAGTATCCACAGCATTTTCCTTTTCTAATATGGATTTCATTTTTTTGTTAAATAAAAGAAGTATATCATTGAATTTTCAAGTGACACCAGAAAATTATAAAGAAGCTAGCATTTCTCAACTTTCCAGCGTCTGGAAATAGCTACCATTAACATCAGCTGCACATCACTCCAGACGCCTCGCTGTGCTGCATCTCTCTAGCACACACGTGCGGCGCGCAGCGAGGGCCGGGGCAGGCGTGGTCTTGCTGAGAAAGCGAGTGACTGAGCCAGCGGGAGCACAGACGGGGAGCCAACTGTCTGGGTAGACGCTATCCAGACTCTACCTCTTGCTGGCTGGGTAAACATGGCGATCACCCCACCTAACTGCGCCTCAGTGTCCTGGAACAGAAATGTGAATTTTCGGGAAAACCGAATCAGTTAACGTGTAAAAGTGCTTAGAACGGGATCTGGTACATTGTAAGCCTCCAATCTAGGACCACTGTCTTCTTCGGGGCCAGAAGGTACCAGACGAGCAAGAAGGAAGGCTGTCCTGGATCTGGGCTCTGCACTCTTTGGAGATTCTGTCAGATGTTCTAAGCAGAGGTTCATCCATCATTTGGGGAGGTGTTCTACTCCCCTGGCTCTCAGGCTTCTTCCTGAGACTTCCAGAGTCTCACGTCCGCTCGAACCTTTCATGGTGGTCAGAGGTGCAGGGCAGACAGCTGGGGAAGATAATTTTCACTTGTTTGCTGGCTTCTACCTGTATTTCCACTCTTCCCTTTCATTTCATTAGACACTAAGCTTCACTGTAGTGCATTTCCCTAAAACTGTGCCACCCATCACACCCATTGCACCCTTTTGGTGCAAGAATCATCCTGTGCAGCAGGCAGCACCTATACAACTGTTTCTGTATCATTCATGAGAAATCCAGTTGCCACAGAGGGAGAGCCAATTGCTCAAGGTCACACAGCTGCTATAAGGAAGAGCCCAAGGCTTATGGGTCTATACCAGGAGCTCTCTGCTCTTGTTCCAGACATCCATTCATTAAATGCTTACCAAGCACCTACAGGGACAGGTGACACACTAGGTGGAGGGGGCAAAGACGAATAAAGTTCAGTCCATTCATAAGGACTTTCTGGCTTAGCAGGTTGAAAAGGGACTTCCATCAACACAACTGGCTGGAGCATTTTGATCTTGCCAGGCAGTTTGTAACTGATAGAATTAACATCTATGGATATGTGTGCAGAAGGGGTGGCTGCAGACACAGCCAGGCTGATTTTAAAACATGATAAGTATATTCTAGAATTCTCCTAGGAAAGAGTGAATGTAACAAGGGCTGAGTCTCTTGAAAAGAGAACAAGAGCATTGTTTTGCCAGATACAAAAACATATTAGAAATCTACAGTAGCAGATAAGTTTTGATATTGGCCAAGAGATAGACAAGCAGCTCACCAAGCAGCTGTGAACACATGGGAGCATTTGGGATTGCCGAGGGAAAGGATGGCTTCCTTATGATTCCTGGGTAGGGATAATTTTATGAGCAAGGCAAAACTACTGGCCACATGGAAAACACTGGAAGATTTGATAAGACAATAATGTGAAACAGTTGAGAGAGAGACAACGAACTCAATAACAGAGAGGAAAAGATATTTAAGATATGAGTAACGGATAAAATATTTGTTGGTATCTATCAAAGGCTTTGCAAACCCTTTGATACAGCAATTCCAATTCTAGCAATTCACATCACAAAAATTCTTACCGATGTACATAAAGTTACACGTTCATATCAGCATTATTTGTAATAGAAAAAAATGTGTACAAAAAGAAAATTGATCAAATAAATTGTACTACATCTGAACTGCAGAATACTCTGCAAGAATTAAAAGGCATAAAGTACTGGTGTGGAAATACTCCTACCTTAAGTCTGAAGAAGGAAGTTGCTCTGTTTATGTTTTTTTAAAAAAAACGTTTGAATACAGGTATGTATGTGTCTAGAAACTGTTCATGGAGGATAGCCAACAAACTGTTCAGAAAGTTACCTCTGGAGAGGGGAGTGGAATTGGTGAAAATAGGATTTTCAAATTTTATTCTGCATGCTTCCTTATTGCTTGGATGTTTAATGTGAATGCATATCACTTGTGAAACAAAAAATGTAAACAACGGAAAAGCAAGCCTTCTCATAGGTGGCGCCTTCTCTTTCTGTCCTCATGTGGTGGAAGAGGCCAGGGAACTCCTCTGGGCCTCTTTTACAAGGTCAGTGATCCCATTCCTGAGGGCTCCACCCCTGCGACCTCATCCCACAGGCCCCACCTCTTAATGCTGTCATTATGGGGAGAAGGTTTCAACATATGAATTTCAAGAGGATACAAACATTGAAACTATAGCTTATTTGGTAAATTTGTGTTAACTTTTCAAAGAAACTGCCAAATTGTTTCCCAAAGTGATCATAGCATTTTACATTTCCATCTGTTATGTATGAGGTTTCCACTTTTTTCATATATTGATGATACTTGGTATTAACTATTTTTTTTTTATATATAGAGCCCGGGCTAGAGCGCCGTGGTATCTGCATAGTTCACAGCAACCTCAAACTCCTGAGCTTAAGCAGTCCTCCACCTCGACCTCCCAGAATGCTAGGGTTACAGGTGCGAGCCACCGCGCCTGGCCTCTGTATGTTTGAGGATGGCCGTTCCAGTGAACGTGTAGTGATGATGCCTCTTCATAGTTTTAATTTGCACTTCTTGGTGACTGATAATGTTGACTTCCTCTTTCATGTGCTTATTCCCATGTGCATGGCTCTCCTGGAAATGCCAAGTCTTTACACTCATTTGTAAATTGGGTTTTTAATTCTTATTTTTGAGTTGTGTTATTTATATCTGGATGCCCATCCTTTATTAGCTATGTACTTTGCAAATATTTTCCTATAGTCTGTGGTTTGTTTTCCTTTCCTTCACGGTGTCTTTTGAAGAACAAAAGTTTTAAATTTTAATGAAATCCAATTTATCAATATTTTAATTTATGTCTTATGTCTTTGGAGCTCTATATAAGAACTTTTTGCTTAACTAAGATTTAAAAGATCTTCTCCTATGTTTTCTCCTAGAAGTTTTATTGTTTTAGCTCTTACATTGAGGCCTACAGTCAATTTTCAGTTAATTTTTATATATAGTGTGAAGTAGGGTCTTTCTTTTTTTATCAAATAAATTTTGTATTAATTGCCTATGGCTTCTGTAACAAATTAGCACAACTGGTGGATTAACAACAGAACTTTATTTTCCTACTCTTCTGGAGGCCAGTCTGGCATCAAAGCATCAGAAAGGCTACACCCCCCGAAGGCTCCAGGGGGTGTGGGGTCCTTGCCTCCTCCAGCTCCTAGTGGCTGCTGGCCTTCCTTGGCTTGTCACTGCATCCCTCCACTCTTTGCCTCTGTTTCCACTTTGTCTTCTCCTCTGTGCAGTCCCCTGTGTGTCTGTGTGTCATCTCCTTCTGCCTTTACGTCTAAGGGGACTTGTGACGGTAATTAGGGCCTGCCAGTGTCATTCAGGGTAGTCACATCACAGAATTCTTAACCTAAGGATTAACGTTTGCACAGATCCCTTTTTCCAGCGGAGGTTCCATTTGTAAGTTCCATTAGATTGGGACTTTATTCTCTGGGTGGCCATTATTTAACCTACGACCGTATCCAATTCTCTTGGCAACATTCATTGAAAAGATTATCTTTTCCCCATGAATTGTCTTGGCCCTTTGTTGACAATTAATTGACCATAAATATAAGGGTTTATTTATTTCTGGACTCCCAATTCTGTTCCATTGATGTATCCTTGTATCAGTAACACATTGTCATATCAACTGCCATGTTATACTAAGTTTTCAAATCGGGTGATATAAATCCTCCAACTTTGTTCTTCTTTTAAAAAATTGTTTTGGCTACTGTAGGGCTATTGAATTTTTATGGAAGCTTTAGGACAAGCTTATCAATTTCTGCATAAAAATCTGCTAGAATTTTGATAGGGACCATATTGGCTCCATAAATCAATTTGGGGTATCTTCTAGTCCATGGAATGGCTCTCCATTTATTTAAATCTTTAATTTTATAGCAATGTAGTTTTCAGTATATAAGTCTTATATATTTTTGTAAAATTTAATTCTATTCTTTTTGATATTATTAGAAATTGAATTATTTAAAAATTTAAATGTCAGATTTTTGTTACTAATATAGAAACAAATTCATTTATGTATATTGCTCATATATCTTCTCTTGGTAGGGACATTTATTAATTCTTATTTTTTAGTGCAGTCTTTAGGATTTTCTACCTGTAGTGTAATATCATCTATAAAAAGGAGTATTTTTTTTTTTTTACTTCTTTCCAATCTGACTGCTTCTAATTTTTTTTCCTTATTGTATAGGCTAGATTCTCCAACTCAATTTTGAATAGAAATTAAAGATATTTGTGTCCATGATTATGAGGAAATACTGGTATGCAGTATTCTTGTAATTTGTCTGGCTTTGGAATCAGGGCATTAATAACCTCATAGAATGAACTGGGAGATGTTCCACCTCCTCTATTTTTTTTAAAAGAAATTTGTGAATTATTGATATTTTTTCTTGAAATGTTTCATAGAATTCACTAGTGAAACCACCTGTAACTGTACATTTTTTTCCAGAGATTTTAAATTACTAATTCAATTTCTTTACTTGTTCTATTTCTATTCAGATTTTGTATTTATTCTAGAATTTGTTTTGATAATTTGTGTCTTTCTTGGAACATGTTCATGTCACTCAAGTTGTCTAATTTCTGTAAGATTGGTAGTGATGCAACCTCTTTAGGTCCTGATTTTAGTATCTGTGTCTTCTCTGTTATCTTCTTGGCCAGTCCAGTTAAGGATTTGACAATGTTGCTGATCTTTTTAAAGAAAAACTTTCAGTTTCATTAATTTTCTATTATTTTTCTGATTTCCTCTCTAATCTTTATCTCTTTCCTTCTGCCTGCTTTGGGTTTACTTGCTTTTCTTTTTCTGGTTTCTTACGGTGGAAACTTAGGTTACTTAATGGAAACCTTCCATCTCTTCGGATGCACATTTAAAGCCTGTATAAATTTCCTCTTAACCACTGCTGTAGTTGTCTCACATAAATTTCGATTTGTTGGCTTATGGCAGCAGCTGGAGAGCAGAGTAGGAACTGCGATGGGGGTCATGGCAAGACAAGCATTTAGAACGTTTCTTCCAACGTTTCTTCAACATCGGTTGTAAGAAACGTTCAACCAACCTTTGAGTATTGGTTGAAAGGAGTGAAGCTGAACCGTATGCAAAGAAGACATTATGCTTCCAGAAAAATCTCAAGGGATAGTATCACAAGGTACAGTCATAGCTGTTGGATTGGGGCATGAAAGTTGGAGATATGAGTTCTTCTTCCAGAATATGGAGAAACCAAAGTGGTTCTAGATGACAAGGATTGTTTATTATTTAGAGATGGTGACATTCTTGGTTAATGTGTAGACTGAAATAAATCGCTGTAGAAAGGGCACCAACATGAAGCTCATCCACCGAAGTTCTGAAATCTCTCACCATGTAAATGATTTCCATGTCTCTCTTTTATAATAAACTAGCGAGACCTAAATTTTTTGACACGTTGTATTTAATTCATTCAGTACATAACATTTTAAAAACTTCCTTTGTGTACTTCTTTGATCCATAGATTATTTAGGAATGTGCTGATTAATTATCAGATATTTGGGAGTTTTCTAGTTTCCTTTCTAGTGTGGATCTCTGATTTAATCATGTTGTGGCCAGAGAATATACTTTTTATGATTTCGATCTTTTTAAATTTATTGAGACTTGTTTTGTGCCCAGTATGTGGTCTGTCGTGGAGAATGTTTCATGTGTAGGTGAGAAGACGGTGTGTGGTGGACTCCTGGGTGAAGGCTCTGTAGACGCAAGTTGGTTCTGCTCAGTGGATAGTGCTGTTCGTGTCTCCGTCTCCTTTACTAGTTTTCTTTCTGGCTGTTCTGTCAATATTTAGAGTACTCAAATTTCCAACTATTATTATTAAATTGTCTATTTCTCCTTCCAATTATGTCAGTTTTGCTTCATCTATTAATATTTTAGGACTCTGTTTTTAAGGCACATACACACTTAAGTTTGTCTGTAGTAATATTTCTTATCTTAAAGTACATTATTTTTCTATTATTAAGACAGGACACTCTAGCTTTCTTAAAGTTACTGTTTGCATGGTATATCATTTTTTATTTCTTTATTTTCTACCTGAGTCTTTGAATCTCAAGTGTGTCTCTTATAGGCATCATAGTTGGTCTTTTTTTTTTTATTCAATCCATCAGCCTCAGCCTTTTGATTGAAGTTCAATGCATTCACATTTTAATGGGATTATTGATATGGTTGGGTTTTTGCTATTTGTTTTCTGTTTGTTTCATATCTTTTTTGTACCTCTGTCCTTTTTTTACTGTTTTCTTTTGTGTTAAATATAAAATTTACTATTTTACTCTGTTAATTTATTATACTTTATTACTTATCTGCTCTAGCAATTAGAATTTGCAGTTTAATTTATCATAATCTAATTCAGAGTAATAGCAACTTAATCCTGGTAAAATAGAAAACTTTTCTCTTTTTATTCCCTATTCCTTTGAGCTATTACTGACATACATGTTATATCTATATATGTTATAAACCTCAAGAGCAGTTTTATAATTACTGTTTTACATAATCTTACATCTTTTAAAAAGAGTAAAGAGAAAAAATGAGGAATATAGTTTTCTAAAAATTAACTCACATATATACCATTTCTAGAGGCCTTCAATTCTTCTTACAGATTTGATTTACTGTCTGGTGCTACCTCCTTTCCATCTGATAAACTTCCTTTAGTATTTCTTTTTCTTCTTTTCTCTGTGTGTGTGTGTGTGTGTGTGTGTGTGTGTGCGCGCGCGCGTGCGCGTGCGCTCCTCCTCACCCCCCAAGACAGGGTTTATGTTGCCCGGCCTGGACTTGAACTGCTGGAGTCAAGCGATCCTTCTGCCTCAGCCTCCTGAGTAGCTGGGACCACAGGCACGCGCCAGCCACTGTCCCTGACTAGAATCTCTTACATGTGATGTCTGCTTGCAATGAATTCTTTCAGTCTTTTTCTAGAAATGTCTTTTCTCATTTTTACTTTTAAATGATTATTTTGCCAGATGCAGGATTCCGGGTTGACGGGGTTTTCTTTCAGCACTTCAAATGTGTCTGTCCACTGCATTCTAGCCTGTATTATTTCTGAGGAAAAATCAGTCATTAATCATGCTGTTGCTCACTTATACTTGATGAGTCATTTTTCTCTTGCTGCTTTTAAGATTTTCTCTGTCTTTATTTTTCAACATTTTGACTAGGATGTGTTGAGGTGTGAAACTCTTTGTGTTTACTTTGTGTTTGCTGAGGTTTTTAAATGTGTAAATCAATTTTTTAAAAATCAAATTTGAGAAATTTTGGGGTATTATTTCTCCAAAAATATTTTTTGGCTCTTTTCCTTTCTTGTCTCTTCTTGCCTGCCTCTTGCTTTATAAATATGTTGGTATGCAATACATTATAAATATATTGCTCCCAAGGTCTCTGATGCTCTATTCATTTTTCTTTAATCTTTATAGTCGCTCTTCTTCAAATTGGTTATTTACTATTGATCTATTTTCAAGCTCACTGATCCTCTGCTGCACCCCTTTTAACCACTTTGGTACCAGTGTTGACTGTAGCCGACAGCCACAAACGAAGGCGCACAGCGACTTTAGCCGACAGCCGTGATGTGACTTTTCTAATTTTTCATTTATCAAAATAGGATTGTGAACATTTAAAAATAACGTAATGAAAGCATATATGTATATGCTACCTATTCTGATTTACAAGGAAAGCTGCTTATAAAGTAAAACAAGCTTTCAGTGCTTTCAAGCTTTCCTCATGACACAAGAGCAAAATGGATGCGTTGTCAATGCACAGCACAAACTACCATGTGGACTGTGAGTGCTGGTGTGGGCGAGGTGTCGCCGCTGGTGAGCACGGTACTGAAGTGGTTAATAAGGGCTTTTTAGTTATTTTACATTTCAACTCCAGAATTTCCATTTGACTCTTTTTAATAGTTTCAGTCTTTGTTGAGTCATTGTTGTCATACTTTATTAACAAGGTTTCCTATACTTTTGGGATATTTGTAATAGCTGCTTTAAAATCTTTGTCTGTTAAACATCTGGTGACAGTGATGATAGCGTCTTTCAACTGTTTTTTTCCCCCTGAGTATAGGGTGTACATTTTCATTTCTTTCAAAGTCTTGTAATTTATGAAACAAATTCATGCTTTCTAATGCATGACCAATATCTGTGAAATTCCGTGTTTGAAAATAAGTTATATCCTCTAATATCTGGGTGTATATTTATGAAATGTAGCCCATCTATACATCATACATAAAAAATATACCCATGTGTACATATGTATATGTGGCTATATATATATATATATATATTGCACATATACTATGATAGCTTGATGAATTGGTATATAACCTATCTTATATTGTTTAGGTCATCTAAAGCCCACTTAATTTTTGCCCACTTGACTTTTCTTGGACTGAAAAACTCAAATCTCTAGTGTTACTATTTTCCCTTTGGTCTCCTATAGTATATTTTGTGAATGTGGGTTGTGTTTCTTAATACAAAAATACTTACAACTATTTATCATTATTTTGAATTGTGTCCTTTAGTATTACATGCTTACTGTCTATTGGCCAGAACTCTACCTTGTCTGATATCAGAATTATCTGTTTTTTGTTTCTATTTTTGTTAGGTTTTCTGAGTCATTGAGCTTAAGGTGTGTCTCTTGCATAGCAGAATTTGCATTTTGCTTGTGAAACAATTTGAAAACTTTTTCTTAGAGTAGAAATTGAGTGCACACACATTTACTTATATGATTAATATGTCTGATTTCAACTCGTTATTTTGTGTATTTTCTGTATACATTATATACTTACTTTTCCTTTTTTAAAAAAGAATTTTGGAAAGTTTGCATTTTTGTTCTATCTTTATAATCAAAACTTCTTACAATGTCCTTAATCCCCCCATTCTTTCTTCCATTAGTCTAAATAATATCCTTGCACTGAACTCCACTATTAGTTACATTATGAGTTTATTTTGCATTTCTTGATTAGATGCTTTCCCCTAGTAGATTCCTCAGGAAGGGCTCATGAATAAGTATCAAATTCTAACTTCAAATTGTTTTTCTATAATCTTGTTACTTGAGTCTGCTTTGTGCATGTCAAATCTTTGATTCACATTTCTTTTTCTCTTGAATCTATGGAACGTGTTCCACTTTTGCTTGCTTTGTGTATTGCTGTTGAGATGATTTATTTTATCTGTGCTCCATCATCCGTAAGGCTCCTATTCCATCCTCCTCTTTACCAGAAGTAAGTATTCTGTACAGCCTGATCCTACCATGGGTATTGGTTATAGATGTTTTGGTTTCATGTCATCACAAGGACAGTGTTTTGGGAAGATGTGTGAAGATATTCAGATTAGACATTCACTATTTTCCTAAGACATCTCTATCTTCTGGGACTAAGGTTGTATGTCCGGAAGGAAAAATGGCATCAGGCCCACATATCAATCATTACTGTCCTATTTCATAGCTTTTAAGATGTACCTTCTTCACCCATATTATAATATTTGTAACACTGAAATACATCGTACAGCTGATACCATATTACAGATAGAATTGTTTTCTTTCCATGGTACATAAAATAAGTACACATGGTACAATTAGTGAATTTCTGAATTTGATGAGATACTGGTCTTTTTTCTGTCTCGACTTGCCTCAAAGCCTCCCTTTTCCTGAGTTGGAACCTAACCCTACACAATAAAAAGGCCATGCGGTTCCCTTCTCCCTGTGGGCAATCCTGTTGAATGGAAATGGGCTCCAGATGGGTTCCATGCCCGTCACCCCAAGTGACTGGCTTTTCAGGATTACTGACAGGGCACGTAAGAGCTCTTTCACTCTTTGTAAAAGAAATTTGTAACATGCTTCAGATTTGAGATGACTGTCCTTTCTCAGCATTTTGCTTCAGTTTGATCCAAATTTTACTGTTCCTAGCAGACTTTAATTTGGTAGTACATATTACTGGACTGTAGTCACCCCATAGTTTTAATATAAGGACTTTATTTTTGGTTCTTTCTGTTTAAAATGTTGGTATGTTTCAATGATATGTTTCATGATATGGTATGTTTCAAGGCACCAAGTAATGTGCCTTGCTCCATCTTGACCAGAAACTTCTCATCAAACATTTAAATGTTGCTATTTTAACTTAGAAAGTACTATAAAAGCTGAAAAGTTACTATTCTTATCTGTTTATAAAAATAATGACTCTGGCATATATATATAGATATATATATATATATATTTTTTTTGAGATGGTCTCACTCTACCACCCAAACTGGAGTGCAGTGGTGTGATCACAGCTCCCTGAAGCCTTGAACTCCTAGGCTCAAGTGATCCTCCCATCTCAGCCTCCCATGTAGCTGGGATTATGGGGATGTGCCACCACACCCAGCTAATTAAAAAAAAAAAATCCTTTTTGTAGAAACGGGGTCTTGCTATATTGCCCAGGCTGGTCTTGAACTCCTGGCTTCAAGTTATCCTGCTGCCTTGAACTCCCAAAGTGCTGAGATTATAGGCCTGAGCCACCATGCCTGGCCACGACTCTGGTATTTTTGTAGTCTTAAGAGACCAATGCTTAAATCAGCAGAACCTAGGAAATTTCAGATTTATATATTCTTGTATATTCACATCATTGGGTGTAAAAAAAAAAGGAACTAAGGAATTCAGCTGTTGTTTTCTAAAATAAAAAAAAAAGGCACACACACAAGGACTACCACCCTGAGTTTGCCAAAAAAAGTTAAAATTACATATGAAAATAGACCGATCATCAGGAATGTAGGTTTATTCCATTAAAAAACAAAACAAAACAGATTTACTCCCCCAAAGAGTAATGTATCCTTTAAAGCAGCAGCAATCACAAGGCACATATATACGTAAGAAATACCTCAAGAAAAGCAGAAACTGATCATTAAAAAAATACATGTTATTTAAAAAGATGTTGAAGACATTTGTTAATATGAACATAGATTATTACAATGATACTTTTTAAATAACTTTATTCCTTTACCTTTAATAAGAGAGGGAATAATGGTGTTATCTTGTGGCACGTATCACAAACCTTTACACCACTTAACTAGGGTTGCTAAAGAAAAAACAGGTAAAGTACGGTTTAAAAATTTTTAGTGCTTTCACATATTTTTTAGATATTTGGAATTCATATGCTGAAAAGAAAAATAATTCTCATTTTTCTGAGGTTAGGAAAAGCCTGAAGTTATACATTCCTAGGCAAACCCACTATACAAAAAAGGAATTCATTTGAGATATTCTAAAATGTGAAGGACATGATTTATATTTTAGGATCAACATAATAGCCAACCCCTTCCTAAAACAGACTAGAAATCAACACATAATAAATGTAAAGGCCAATTATATTAAAATAAAATAGTATTTGATTTAAATTATTGTTCATTTGGGAATAATTCTCTGATTAGAGATGCTTAGGTTAGAAATGGTATAACATCAATATTAATACATATAAAAATTCTAGGATTCAAATATAATGAAAAGTTTATAGTAATCACAGAGAA